>JAOWAY010429460.1:0-20687 GCA_028565895.1 Goniobranchus geometricus | reverse complement strand
GAAGAAGAAGAAGAAGAAGAAGAAGAAGAAGAAGAAGAAGAAGAAGAAGAAGAAGAAGAAGAAGAAGAAGAAGAGATTTGGCGTACTGTGTGCACTAATGCCATGAGATGATGGCCGGGAATCAGGAGAGGGAATGTGACGAACAGACAGGCCAACAATGTTACTGACCGAGAGGAAGACATACAGTATTAATTGAAACGTCGAGAACAGCAATATAACATTAATTTGTTGATTTAATATTAGAAAATAAGAGAGGATTTGGTTGTACCTTCCTTTACACATGTGCGAAGGTTGAAGCTTTCCCTTTCGCAGCCAATTTGTAGCCACCATAGTCAGCGTCACGGTTGAGGCAACTCAAAAAGAGATGAAGTCTGATGGTAATAAATGGTTTATGGACAGGAACTTCAGTGGGCACTTCCTTTCACTCTGGCAGTCAAGGGGTATGTCCTCGGTGCCTACGGTCGTCTTCTTGACTGGTCGGAACCTGACGCCCATGCCAACGCGCAGAGTTGATACTGACTATCTATCTCTGAAGACGATCTCCATGGTTTGCAGGCCACATTGAAGCACAACAGATGGTGTCGTGGGGCCACCATCATTTATGTAGGAAGATTGCTTTGCCGAGATGAAAAAGGAGCTTGGCTCTTGCCTTTCCTGTGTGATGTCACTCTTACACATGTCACATACAATTCTAGAAAGTTCCTTTGCCACAGAACAAGAAATGTATGCAAATATGTCCTTTTCTTGGGCTCCTAGAAGAGAAGAGCTTGCACAGCTCTGCACAATCGGCTTTATTATCTCAGGAAGATCATGGAGGCGAGTCTTGACTGCGTGGGTGGCTCCCTTTGCGGTGATGTTTTCCAATTTAAAGAGGAACGTGTCCACGTCTGCTTGGCAGTTGCTGCCTTGACCCGGGAAAAGGATTGCATCTACCAGAGTCTGGGTGAGAGCTGATCGAAACTTCCTACAATCTGGGTTGACTCGATGACCACCCTTCCCCCAAACTACATAGTTCTCTAAGCAGTCCTGGTTCAAGCGACTGGTCAGGAGGAATTTCATCTGGCAGTTGTTTGAGAGATCGTCCCTAGCTCCAAGAGACATGCAATCGTCAACTTTCACCCCTCAATGCATGACGGTGAACCAGCCTTGTTGGTGCCTTCACTGCTATCGAGCCACGCCAGTTTCTCATGTAGAAATTCAACGTGTTCAGAAGACGATGATACAGCATGGGACATCGGTGCCTTGCATGAAGGGAAGAACTGTTGAAACAGTTGAAGAGTCTGTCGAATTCCTCCGCAAAATGGGCCGTTGCCATCGCTTCAGGAGGGAGGTCGCCGTAATGGACCATTATGGCGATCGCTGTTGCAACTGAATGCCAAAAAACATCAATTTTTTTGTCTTATATTAATTTGTTCCCCCCCCCTCTTTCTTACTTTCCTTTTCTTTTTCGTTGAGGAACAAGGTAGGTTTTTCCTCATTCAGGAAATCCATTCATGTAATCTATTTGTTAACCTGTATTTGTTCGTTGTCTGACGAAGGGTAAGACCCGAAACGTCACGTCTCCTGTCCCGTCTATAAAGTTGAGTTTAATAACCTTATCTATATTTCCATTATTTCCTTTTATTACTCAACAGTAGCACCCCACCATTTTTACCATCCATCCCTCAGTACGTCTCTGCATTCACCCATCCATCCCTCCATGCGTCTCTCCATTCATCAATCCATCCGTTTATCCCACAATACTTCAATCCTTCCTTCCGTCTATCCATCCATCCATTCGTCCGTCCATCATTCCCAAAGGCCTCAAGAAACTCCCAAAACACCAATGCGCCCCTCCCACAAATGAGTATCCTCGCTTTCCTATCACCCAACCCCCAATCCTGCTTATCTCATCAATTCCGTATCCCCATTCCCCACTCCTCCTCATCATGTCAATTTAGCACCCCGGTCGCCAAGCCCCATTGCCACACCAAAACTTTTATGGCGGCCAAACAGCCGTTTTATTGGCACCCAGCGCCATGGCTATTGTTCCTTTTCTCCGACTCTCAGCTCGCCCTTTGAACTTCCGGGGATGACCGGCTCTCTTCGGGCAGCAGCTCTCGGGATTAGCTCGGAAAGGTTCCTTGTAGAAAAATTACAATATCAGAGAGATTATGAATGAGACTGAATACGCCACGACGCCAGGCAAGAATAAAACAAACGGATTTTCAATATCTTTGAAAACTTCTTACTAAAGTGCAGTCAAGGCCCAGATTATCCGGCAAGCCTTCCTTTTGAATCTCAAACCAAACATTGAGAAACAATCTTAGATACCTCACTTCCCTTGTGTTCTTTGCAAAAGAAGAAATGGTTATTTCCCGGACGGTGAGCATTACACTTGCGAACCTTCTTTTCCAATGCATCGCATTTGAGAACATGCTTGGCAATAGAAATAGAAAAAAGAACGGAAAAGGAATCTAAAGGAATTGTAAAAAAAAAATCCAAACAACCAAAATTTGAAATGGACCTCTAAAGAATAATCTGGAGATAAAAAGAAACATTGCTATTAATGTCAAGAATAGATTTCAAGTTCTAAAGAACAATGCTTGAGGCAGAGCAAATGTGGGATAAAGCAAGAGATCTAAAATGTGAGTCTGTAAGAGCAAATATCTCCCAAATACCTAGAAATGAACTTAAAAAATGGATGACAAACGTTATACTTACAATAGTGAAAGAACAATGGCTGGCAAAGTCAAATGTGGAACTGTATAAAATGTTGGATAAAGAAATAAAGAAGAAATATAATGAAGCAAAAGAAAAAGTAAGTGGATTTTAATGATAAATGCTCAGAAAAAAGAGGAAAATCAAAACAGAGTTAGCAAGTACATGCATACCAAAATCATAGAATTGAGTGGGAAGAATAGGTGGTCAAGGTCGGGATGTATCAAATCAAAACAAAGCAATGTATTAATGGATTAATCCATAGGTGAGCAGAACATAATGTAAAGAAATTATTGGACGATGGAAAGAGTGAAAAACCGGTCATATGGTTGTGAATGCTGGAAATATTTCAACAGATTGGTAGGAAAAGGCTGGAACCAGCGAAAATGTGGTTTCTCATAGAAGGAAAAGAAAACACACAACGCAGTGCTGGAAGAAGCAGGAGTAGAAAGGTCATTCCTAAAACAATCAGACAAAGACAACTGCAGTTGTTATATAGAAATCGATATAAGGAACTTGAACATCTAGCCTTGACTGAAAAAACTGTGGGACAAGAAGTAGGGGCAGGCAGAGAATGACATATTTGGAGAGCTTAAATCACTGGATGACAAACAAAAAGCAGAAAACTAATAGCATGAACTTCGTATGATTGTCCAAACAGAGAAGTGAATGGCGTGTAATGGTCGCCAATGTCTGTCTCAGACCGGTACTTGATGATGATGATTGTGGGATCACAGCTGAAATGATGGTGTTTTTTTCTTTCATATTTACAATTGAATTGTTATCTTGAACATGACTTTTTATTTCCGTTTACACTTTACTTCTAGATCTAGACTTTTTCACTTTGACTAGATCAAGATATACAGATTATTTAGACTTTTTTTCCTATCCATGTATACCTGGACATATCTCACTTATTAGATCTACAGTGCGCTACAGTCGTTTACGCCCAGACACTTTGAGTAGCGACTATTTTGATCAGAACCTAAGACTCATTTTTAATTAAACGTAATCATTTCGATGTAATATAGAAGCGATGTCAGTATCCGAATGTAAATCTTCAAAGTTAACCCCAAAATGTTGTCATTAGTTAACTAAAAATCATTTACAATAAGTATAAAGAAAACTTGTGTTTTTAATTTTGCACAATAATTGTATGAAATGGCGGAAGTAGGGCTTGCCAAAATTTGGAGTCTCTATAACGACTAGTTCGAAATTTATTAAACAAAATCAATTCCACGCTGGGTGGAACGGGCTAAAGTCGTGCAAAAAACCCCAATCAATACAAGTGTTATAAGTCAAGAGCTGTTTATTAATGACCTTTACAACCGAGATCAGGTCATGTATTTGGTAAAGAATAGTAGCTGTACTCTTCTAAATCCTTCTTATCATTGCATCTATTCTCGTTCTTCATACTTTTAGACAACAATCGTTAATGTTTTCAAGATCCATGACTCAGCACTCCTGTGTTGACCTTGTTATAATCGTCAGAGCGAAACAGCTTTCATTTTCTTTTCTTTTTTTAAAGGCAGTATTTATTCACATTAAAAAGGCAGTATTTTGCATAATTTATACTATCAATTTGTGTCCATAACAAGACCGTCACAAATCATCCTTTTTAATCTGGAATATACTTTATTCTCGAGCCTACGTGGAACAGTCAAAATTGCTGTAACCATGTATTTCCACTGAAAAAGAGTATTTTTATTCGACAGAACGGAAACTAGAATTTTAATATGTTGTGTAAAACATTGCAATAACATTGCAATAAAAAGAAAATAATAATAGTCATAGAAAGCTGGGACATTTGAATATTTAGACTTTCTTTCCTCCATCCTGATTGCCATTTTCAACAATTAAGGAGTGGTGCTGAAACGGAGCGGTCTAGCGAAGGTTCTTTTCTCTTCATCTGGTGAATCCCCTGATGGGATGTTACATCCCGAACTGTCCTGTGGAACAGCATCGTAGCTCCTGCCAATGTGCCCGCTTGAATTATTTTCTTTAAGTTGTTAATTTCTTTTTCGTTACAAACACAAAAACACCAAAAGTGAACAGGGAAAACCAAGTTATAAGTGCAAATTCATATGCTATGATATAAAAAGGAGACTTTCCGTTAATTGAAAAGAACAATGTCCACCTGGCACTGAAAGCCATGCTGATGTAATCAGAACTTTTCTTAAATAAATCTTTGGAACGTTAGGTTTACTCAAAATGTCATAACAGTTTAGGAAGAATCACAAGAATGACACAAACCCGTCGTCGATGCTCATCAGATGTCCTTGTTCAACAGCACAAATATTCTCAGCTAGTTGCCAGGTTTCGGTCGTAGTATAAAGTCTGTAGCAGCTGTTTCCGGACGGCTGATAACCTTGACGGCAACCCTCACTGTTGACAGGCTGCCGTGGGAGTGCCTTACCTGAAAAAGGGTAATTGTTTGGAGCAACACGAGTAAATATAACATTGCATCTATATCTTATATATAAATAGATATGAAGAACAGTTTCGGCGAGAAGAGAGGGGGAGGGGGTAGATATCCAGTCTTTAAAAGAGAGCCAGAAGTGGTTGCATTGTGGGAAGGGTGTTGAGAGATTGTGACTCCTTGTGCACATGGCAGGAGGATGATCAGGTGGAGCCGACTGAGCGCGAGGTAAGTTTCTCTTTAAGCAAGTGGGTCTATGAGAGTCAGGAAATTTGACTAGTGGACTGAGCACTGTCTTGAGTCGTGTTTATTAGGCTTGTGGAGTAACTCTCGAGGAAGATGAAGTTGACCTCCAATTTGAGCCCCTTGGCCTTCCATCAGGTTCACAATAAGACAGCATCTTTAACAAACACAACGACACACCCCAGTCCTATCGCAATCGGTCATTTATAGGTTATCACTGCCACAAAAAGATCACATTACAAGGGTTCAAAGAAATTACTCCTTCATTGATACGATAATGATAAAATGAGCTTATATAGCGCATGCCCATTTGTATGCCCCATGCGCTTTACACTGCACACACACGTACAAAAAGAGAGGAAAGAGAAACTAAAAATAAAAAGTAAAACGTTTTCAACTTCTTCCTGAATGACTCGTTGCTTGGCGAGCTTCTGATGTCCAGGGAAAGACAGTTCCATACTGTTGGGCCACTATAAGAGAAAGATTTTCCGCCTTGTTTGGTCTTCACAACTGGTACAGCAGGGGGATTCTTTTCGGAACGAGAGATCGGGCAGGATGATACAAGTTGAGCAGCTCAGAAAGATATTCAGGTGCAGGGACTTGTATACCATCAGTACTATTTTAAATTCAATACGTTTGCTGACCGAGAGCCAGTGCAATTCTTGAAGCATTGGTGTAACATGTTTCTCATATTCATCCCACACAATGTACATGTGCATATAAACAAAGCATCATAGACGACGCATGCATTCTAAGGGTGAAATTCCATCAGTTTAATTAATTATATAAAGATTTCTGATATTCACATCCAACTTTCACCCAGAGAGCCAATATCACTTGACACCATTTCACACATTCAGCCAAACATCACTCGATACATTATGTCTTTTAATAGAAGAGTATTCAGTAATAAAGTCACACCAAAACATACTACATCTAGAGAAACACTACATATCTTGATGAAAACATATTATGGGTTTGGATTCGCCCTCCATGGTGATCAAGGAGGTGAGCTGATTAATGTTACAATTGCTAAGCTAGGAAGGAGGGGGTTATGTTTTAGGAATGAAGAGACACAGCTGAAATAAATAATAACATGTCAACATCTCCAGATATCTTCTGAGCGTATCGCATGTTCTCCACCAATCAAACGCAGACGGCCAAAAAGATAACAGTAACAGACATATCCAAAGAAAAATGCGGGTACACACATTCTCTCTCTCTACCCCGCCCCCTCTCTCTCCCACACCTCCACAAAGGCAATGGACTTCTACCTCTTCACACGTTACTTCAAAAGGGAATGAACAACGCTTAAAAGGCCATACTTCGATCTCTCCGCCCCTACCCGGTTCCCCTCCTTACCACCACGTGCCCATCGGCCATCGTTTCCATATCAATATCATGGTTTCTTATGCAAACAGCCATGTCCCTCCTCCATGTCAGTTCAACCAATGGGATGAAAGAAAACAAACTCGTTTTAAACACTAGACCAATGTCCTAATTAATCATGTTGAATTCTTTGTTTCATGTTTAATACGGTTTTGTGTAGGCGCCTTACAGGCAGCTGTGTTTTGGGTGTTTCTCCTCTCTGTTTCGAATTTTTAAGCATTTGAAGTATTTCCCTGATTGGATTTTATATTCAATGGACTCGTGATGTTCTTGTGCTTTATGTGAAATAGTTTTTTGGTTTTTTTTTACAATATATAACAAATAATTTTTACAGAAACTTTTATATTTTACGATGGAAAGCTTTGAATCCATGATTTTTTTACATTTTCCATTACCTCGACACTGTCAGCAGAGTTTTACTCAGCCATCAATTTTATCGTAGACTTTTCAACTTACAAAAGTATTTTCATAAACGGCGAGGCGGCCGAGGAGGCAAACGTAAACAAAAATCTATAGACATTTTAACTGGACCCGGCCACCAAAAACAACGCATGCAAACCAAACTCCGACCTCAGCAACATTGACAAGGATAGACATACACAAATGTCAAAATCTAATGCAACAAACCAATGATATCATGTCAAAGAGTAATGTTCGTCTCGCTATATGTCCAATTTATAACACTTGGGCTGTTTGCAAATGTAAAGACAGAAGGCAACGGAAAATCACTGTCTACAACCCTTCCCAGGACACAACCCATCCTTCAATTGGCTACACGTCAACACAAGCACATGACAAAGCAGAAAAAGCAACGCGACACACAGAGTACATTGCGATCGCCACTTGGAACGTTCGGACTTTGCACCAAGCGGGAACATTAGAGAATCTCATTCAAGAACTGTTACACACAAATTTAAGATAGAAATCATGGGAAACAAGATGGACGGGAGTTGGAAAATTTAAAATTGATGATAATGAAGTGATTTGCTCTGGTGGAACAAAACATGAAAGAGGAGTTGGTTTGTTATTTGCTCGTCACACATCTATGTCTATATTAGGATTTTGGGGAATATCGCATAGAGCTTTGTTAGTCAAATTAAAAGGACAATCTCTTGATTTGAATTTAATTTAGGCATACGCCCCCACAGCAGAAAAATGACAAGAAAGATATCGACCAGTTCTAGCGTGACTTAAGCAATGCAAAAAAGCAATGCAAGTCACGGGAAATTACAATAATAATGGGCGACTTCAAAGCAAAGGTGGGACAAGAAAACATGGAAAATATTGTCGGAAACTACATTTTAGGACTGCAAATTGAAAGGGGAGAATTGCTCGTTGACTGGTGCAGGAATGAGAACTACATTGTCGCTAATACGTGGTTCAAAAACAACAAAAGAAAATTATTCACATGGAAAAGTCCTTGCACCAAATACAGAAATCAAATTGATTATATACTTGTCCAACAACGCTTTGGGAATCGTGTGAAAACAGCAAAAACATTGCCAGCAGCAGACATCAACAGCAACCATCGACCTGTAAAGTGCGATATCAAAATGAGTCTACACAAAAGCAAACCCCAGCCAAAAGCGCAAATAGATCTTCTGTGCTCGGATAATATGATTAGAGAAAAATACAACAAAGAAACGAAACGGCTGTATGAAACCATGAAAAACTCACAGGATGTTGAAAACCACTGGACTGATCTTACAAAAATGTTTAACAGAACCCATTCATGACATCGTTCCAGTAAAAAAACGTAAATCAAATAACAAATGGATGACACCGGAAATACTGGAAAGGATAAATGAACGCAGTAAAATACCAAAGGACACCATAGAGTATAGGCAAGCGGACAAAGAAATTAAGAAAGAATGCATAAAGGTCAAAGAAAGGCACATAAACTCCGAGTGCCAAGACATGGGAAGAAGTATAAACAACAACTGTAAAGAATTTCATGAATCTATAAAAAAACAACAATAAAAAACAAAACAAAACAAAAACAAAAAACTTAACAGGCAGAAGAACAGTGACATAAAGCAAATGCGTGAAAGTCTCCAATGGGAAGCTCATAATGAACGCGAAAGATATTGTTCAACGTTGGGCTGAGCATATTCAGAAATTGTATACTGATGATTGTAGGGTTAGCATATCAATCCCACCAGAAGCAAGAGACAGTAAGAATCGGAAAATTCTCAGAGATGAAGGAGCAGCTGCAAGCAAAGACATGAAAAAGGGTGAAGCTGTTGGACTAGATAACATCTGTATTGAAGGGATTGATGCTCTGGGAAAATTTGAAATTAATATATTAACCGAAGTATTTATTGCCATCCATGAAAAAGAGATTATACCTAGCAAATTGAAAGAATTCGTATTTATAGCTTCCCCCCAAGAAACCGGGTGCGGTAGATTGTGACCAACATCCAACCATATTTATTATGAGTCAGGCGACCAGAATCTTGCTACGCATCATTATGAAAAGAATTCGAAATAAACTATCACCAGAAATTGGAAAACAACCATTTTGGCTTCATGAAAGGCAAAGTGACAGTGAATGCTATATACACATTAAAAACCATCATGGAAAGCTCAATTGAAAAGCAAAAGAAGGTATATCTGTGCTTCATAGATTATTCTAAAGCCTTCGATTCAGTCATTCACACAACTCTTTTCCAAATGCTAATCGATCTAGGTGTAGACTACAAAGATCTTAGACTTGTGCAAAACCTATTTGGAGCCAAAAAGCATGTATCAAAGGTGACAAAGCAGCATCCCAATTTTTCAACATCAGTAAAGGGGTAAGACAAGGCTTGTTCTGTCGCCAGATCTATTCAATCTAAACACAGAATTTATCTTCAGAGAGATTGATGACATGAAGGGCATTTAAGTCATTAAAACATTACAAATCTACGCTATGCAGACAACACTGTGTTGGTGGCTTTTACACCAGAACATATTCAACAAATGCTGGACAAATTAGTCGCCATAAGTGAAGAAAAAGGTTTACGATTGAATATAAGAAAAACAGAATTGGTGATTTCCAAAGAAGATGACAATCTGATCTTTAAAGTAACAAGTTAAGGGGAAACTATAAAACAGGTCAAAAGATCAAATATCTTGGAACAAACATCTCAAATGACTGCAAAGACATGAATGAAATAAAGGAAAGAATAGCGCTGGCGAAACAAACATTCCATAGCCTCAAACCTGCTATCACCAATTCCAAGTTAAAAATCAGCACAAAAATGCAAATGGTGCACACCTACGCGTTTCCCACTCTTCTATACACATGTGAAACACGAGTCATAGACGCAAAAGCAAAACAAAGACTTGTTTCATTGGGGATATGGGTCTACAAAAGGCTATTGAAAATTCCCTGGACGACAAGAATTAGAAATGAAAATGTGTTGGAAAGAATTGGTAAAGAAAGAGAACTGCTAAAATCCGTCAGGCAGAGACAATAAAATGCGGTTTTTTGGACATGGGTGGCAGAGCAATGGTCTAGAGAAACTGGTAACATCTGGGTTTATTGGAGGTAAATGTGCACATGGAAGACAACGGATGTCTTTTCTTACAACACTACGACAAAACACATCAAATATCGACAATAACACGGACTATACACGATGTGCTGACGATAGATCAGTCTGGAGATGGATGGCCGGGAACGTGACTAGCGACACATGCCACTAGAGATAATGATGAGATGATGAAAACAACTGAATCCAAAAGTTTTGGAAGTTGATCTGCTACTGTGAATGTATCGTCTGCATATCTCAGATTATTAAGATTTTCATCATTTACTTTCAGTCCTTGAATAGTCCCTAGATTCATCAAGATCATTTCACTTTATAGGTTAAAAAGGTCAGAAGACATTACACATCCTTCTCGCACACCTCTTTTAATTTATTTGAATTCACTATGTTCACCCTCAATTCTTACAGCTGCAGTTTGGTCCCCATATAGTTACGAATAACTCTCAGCCTTTCCCATCAATGTCCAACTCTTGTAACATCTGAAACAGTTCTTCATGTCTGACTTTGTCAAAGGCCTTTGAATAATCGATAAAGCAGAGGTGGAGTCCCTTTGCCTTACTAAATATCTTTCCATAAGCATTGGCAAAGTGAATGTTGCATTTCTAGTTCCTTTATGAGGCACAAAGCCAAACTGTCTGGTGGATATTTTTGGTCTTAGACTCTTTCACATTCTATGCATCAATACTCTCAAAAGAGTTTTTGTACTGTGGCTCATTAAACTGACTGTTCTATGAAGCTCACATTCTGCTGCTCCAGGTGATTTTGAAAGAACTATAAAATAAGATTTGCAACGGTCTTCTGGAATGGTACCACTATCTTAGATTGCATTTAACAGTTTTGTTGTCAAATCTATTCCTACATCCTCTACAGCATTAATACATGTGTTTATTCTGTATTATTAATTTAATGGTGCTTTTGTTTAAATATGAGTTATTCAGTTCATATGTTGCACAACAAACATATTGAAGTTTGAAGTCACACTTAAAATACATTAGTATATCCTTTGATCAATTAATGGAAAGGTTAACGGACCGGGTCCTTTCCATCTTTTAAATGATATGTCAGTTCATTTTTATTGAACTTTCTGAACAGCAATGTATAACCCAATCCTCATAACATAGCAAGTTATCACAGTGATTTAAAAAAAAGAAAAAAAAAGAAAAGAAAACAACGCAGGTTTATTAAAGAAACAGTTTCGGCCTGTTGGCCTCATCCCATTTTGATTAGAAAACAAAAGAAGAACAACTTAATTTGTTGTTGTCATAATGACATCAGGCTACGTAATTTAAAAACGTTTGCAATAATCATGGGTGGGATTGTTGGGTAGGAGATGTAGACTAATGGGTGCGGTGAGTTGTTCTTGCCTTCTTTTTTATCTTTTGTTGGTAATTTCTATTGCCTTTTCAGGATTATCAGTCTGATATACGTACATGTATTTGTGATGCTAATAGTGTATGAGTTGCAAGTCCTGACAAAATGCTCTAAATATCTTTGAAACCCCAGCAGTTTATCATAAGTACATAAATTGTCTGTCAGGCGGACCATGAAACAAAACACCACAAACCGCGTATGCTCGCTCACTGCGATGCCTTTTAGCATTAAAAAGATGGCAGCCAGTGGAGCTTTTTTGGATCATGCAAAGAGAGCTTGTCCCTTCTGTCCCTCTTAGTGTTCTGGACTTGAGCCTGCTCTTTGAATTTTTTCAGCCCTATTTGACATGAGTTTTGCTATTTACAGCTTGTTTACTGTGATTTTCTACTTTCACTTTGAAAAGCTGTCATTGCTTTGGGTGATGATAATGTTTATCGGCATGATTCTGGCTCATATAGTGTTTTTTCATGGAAGACTGGGTCTAGATCTAGTAGTGAGGTGAGTTTGAGTAACTCAGACGAAAATTTACTGACCAGAATTACCAGATTTTAATCTAGATCTAGAGTTGGAAAACAATGGTTTGACCCCAATGGCACATCACCAGCTGATGCAAGTAATGACTTGGATAGGCCTACTGACATTCATTTACCGTTCAAATAGAAGTATTTAGTCGGAGATGAGACATTTAAACCCAGTGAGTGGATGACAATGTATGCCTAATTTTACTATACTATTACTAGTTGATCTTTCATGATAGTCATGCATTGTTTATTTTTTCACTTGTTTTCCCTTTTGTTATGGATAAAAGTATAAAACATAAAATACAACAAAAAACATCCCTGTAATCTGAACCCCTCTCTCCTTCATTTTGAACACATTTTGATATAACAATTTTTTATTTTTGATGGGAAAATGACTGGAAGTAATGATTGTATGTGAATTTCCTAATTTCATTCAGAATCCAAGATGATGGACATGTCATTTGATCCCATTTGCATAAAATTTGATAAATTGATTCAATGAAAATGTTCTTTATTCATCTATGAAGCAATCCTGAAAATTTCATGCATGTATGTTTAAAAGTAGGGGAATGGGAATTTTTTGATCTGAAAACACTCATTTTGTCCTATTTCGAGCAGAACCCATGGCGACGAAGGTTTTTTTTTCACAATGAGGGACTGAAAACGAAAGTGTTAAAGGAGTACCTAGCAATAGGCTGGTATTGTTGCACTGAATGGGCTACACTTTATACTCCCCAGAGAGTATGCTTTCTAGGGGATAAAGTATTAAAAAGTGCTTTAAGACTGTTCGTAAAACGGTGGAGAGAGCTATATAAATGCGATCTTTATCTTTTTATATCATTTTATTCCAACAAAAAAAATTAAACCCAAATGAGCAAGAGTCAAAGAGATGTACATAAATCAAAGCAAACCGCTTGAAGTTGATAATTTCTAAAAAGCTTTTAATTCAATTGGCTGCATGGCTGACCGCACTGTGAACAGAATAGAAATATTGAGGAGTCACATGAATATTCAATCAACTGATCTATGATGTCCTCAATTCATCAAAAATAAGAATCTTTGTAGTATTTTTTCAATTGCATGTGAAAAGATAAAAAGAAAGCAACCAGATATAAATCAAGTTACAGTAGCATCTTTTGCCATTTGTCAGCCATCTTCAGAATTCATTTATGGACTGACAGAAAATGGATACTAACCTTGATGAAGATCTGGAAACAATATATGGCATTATGTTAGCTTCTGAAACAGGGTGATTCTGATGAAAAGCACTCAGAATATCTTGCAAATTACTTGTCATCAATGTCGTTATGGCTGGATTGAGACCCTCAGTAAGATGTGGCTGGAAGCAAACGCAAAGAGGAAGATGATACCATTATTACATCTAATCCCTGAAACATTTTTTACTAAAAAAAAAAAAAAAGAGCATGTGATGTAAGATGGAAATGACATCTAGGAACTGATCTTTTCATGTCATAATCTCATTCTGTAGCTCATCTTTTGTCAAACAATTTCATCCGCAGACTGAGAGGCAGCAATGAAAGATGCCCTCAATCACAGCCCTGGAGAATAGAGTGAAAAGTGTTTGGACTGTTTTGGGATGATTGAACTTTCTAGAGAAGTAATTGCTTTAGTATATTCGTTTTGGTTCGTATGGAATTTTCCTTTGGAATGATTCTTAAATATTTACACATCTAGCCTGTTTTCCTTTGATGAACAATGATTTCACAAAGATCTCCCTGGCATATCTAACACCTTCTTCGTAAATGAAATAGCTTATGTTACATCTTGATCAATTTGATGATGTGACAATTTCAAAGTGAAAACTCATTTGTTCAGATCACATTTTCATCGATGTTGGTTCCTATTTCACCTGTCTTCATATTTTTATTCATTTACAAAATAGCATGTACATGGATTCACTGAAATGAAGCGAATAAGTCTTTTTAATTCATTCAGTTTTACATTGATTTGGAGATTTCACCGGCTTTTATTCATTGTTTATTGGGTCTATTTATTCAGTTTACTTACTTACCTATTTATTTATTTTAATCATTTACGTATTTATGCACTTTGTTCATTCACTCAATCATTCAATGTACTATATGATAATGATAATGATAAAATGAGCTCACGTCGCACATGTCCATTTTGTATGCTCCATGCACTTTATACTGCATACACACATGATACAAAATGAAAGGAAAGAGAAACTTAAAGTATGTCTGCCTAAAGTAAAATGTTTTCAACATCTTCTTGAATGACTTGATGCTTGGCGAGCTTCTGATGTCCAGGGGAAGTCGGTTCCATACTGTTGGGGCACTGTGAGAGAAAGATTTCTCACTTCATTTGGTCTTCACAACCGGAGGAATTTTTTCTCGGAACAGAGAGATCAGGCAGTATGATACAGGTTGAGCAACTCCGAAAGATATTCAGGCACAGCTTCATTGAGGGACTTGTATACCATCAGTGCTATTTTCAAGTCAATACGTTTGCTGACAGGGAACCAGTACAATTCTTGAAGCACTGGCGTAACATGTTGTCTCAGATTTGTCCCATTTATGACACGAGCTCAGTGGTTCTGTTTAATTTGCAGCCTTCTTAATTGATCATTAAGAGTATTGAAAAGCAGAGCGTTACAATAATCCAGTTGGCTGATACAAAGACCTGCACTAGAACTTTTGTAGTATCAGTAATGATGAAGTCTCGAATTTTGTGAATATTGTTTAAATTCATGAATGATCTTTGCTTAATTATATTGATGTGATTCTTCATTGAAATGTTCTCATCCAGTATGAAGCCAAGGTTGCTAATAACTTTGCGGGAATTGATTGTGTTTTGGCTGACAGTGTTATTGGGTGTAGACATTTTGTTGATCTGGTGTTAAGAGCCAAACCTTATAAATCTTGGTCTTGTCATCGTTCAGTTTCAGTTTGTTCACTCTCATCCATTCTTTTACATCCGCAATGCATTCTTCGACTCTCATGTTTGAGGTTGTTTTGTTTGCAGAGTTGAATGGGATATATATTTGAGTGTCATCAGTGTACAGGTGGTACTGGAGCCCATGCTTGGATACGATATCAAACAAAGGGGTGGTGTACATGATAAATAGCGGTGGTCCAAGGATGGTGCCCTGTGGCACACCACATTTAAGAGGTGCCACAGATGATGATTTCTTGTTGATGACATCACTTTGAGTCCTGGTGAAGAGGTAACTTTTTATCCACTCGATGGCATAGCCAGTTATGTTGAAGCGCCTTTTCATGAGTGAAATAAGCAATGTTTGGTCTATCGTGCCGAAGGCCGCGCCGAGGTCTAGCAGGACCAACATATTGCAGCTTTTGTTTTCGAATTCGGTGGCAATATCATTAAAGACTCGTAGCAATGCCATTTCAGTGGAATGGGCTTTCTTATAAGCTGACTTGGAATTTAGCATCATCAGAGTTTTCTTCTATGTCTGATCTTATTCTTCTGAATACAACTTTTCAATGACTTTCGATAAAAAAAAATCAGGTTGGATACTGGCCGATGGCTCTAAAGTCCCTCACTATTGAAGGATAGCTTTTCCTTGAGTGGTACCAATGACGTTTTTTCATGGAATCCTGGAAATCATTATCTTTTAGGCGAACATCTCAGTAACAGGGTGGTATTACTAAGCTGCATGCTTATAAAAAAATTGCAAAGTGATTATTCCTTTAGACATAAGCAACTATTACCCTATGATTATCTTTATTCCAGCTCTTGGTGTAGGGCAATGTTTTTATTTGTTTTAGTTGAACTAAACACCTTAACAAAACATTGAAGGTGACACAGAGCCTGACTTGATTCTTGTGTGATTTAATCTCAGACAGTTTGTCACACTACATTGTGGCAAACTTTGCCAATGTAAGAGTGCATTATTCACTTTTCTGCTGCCCTTGCTTATCATTATTATTGGACCAAGTCTGGATGGAGTATGAGCCCCATCCTCAGATTGATCGATTTAACATATTGTTGTAGGTATGCTTCCCATTACCCAGGGTCAAGTAGAGATATAGTTTTATTTCTGTTTGTCGAAATTAGAGACCTTAATCACACATTATTAAAACACACAGCCTGACACGAGTCTTTTGTGACTTACCATGTATTGTTGAAGCATGGTGGAAAAGCCTGCTTCCCGATTCTGAATGCAGTATATGCAAAGCCCAATGGTTTCTGCAAGCATCTCTAGCCATAAGTTATACAAGCTGCGGCCAAAGTCATCATCATCCGCTGAAAAAAGTGGAAAATTTATGATAAAAAAAATATAGGTACATCTTTAACCTTAATTTAACTGAAGGGAATAATGTGACACCAGCTCAGATAATGTGTACACATTAATGATTAATACAAACATATTCCTATTTTATGCAAATGTAAACATGACATAAGATAACAATTTGATGCATCACACCATGGATAATTAAATTATCCAGTCAATCCAAAACTGGAAAGAGTTGCCAAAGGAATTTCAACTACATCTGGTAAGAGCCCCCTTCAAAGACTTTATCTCAATTTATATCCTGACTTGATGAGGCAATTTGTCACATCAATCACAAACATGTCAGAAACTTCATAACCAGGCAATACCGGCAACATAATTTTTAGTTTGTTTGGCGTTTAATGGCTCTTTTCGACTCTATTAGGTCACCTCAGCAAGCATGGAAAAAGTTAGAGAGAGAACAGAAGTGGTAGACTGTTATGAGTGGCGAGTTAGTTTACATTTGTGACATCATAAACTGTGATTATTTTCTTTCTGTTCTTGTGTCTAAGCGCGAATGTCTGTGTGACTGATTTTTTATTGAAGTTCACTAAAATTCAGTTTTAACTATGCATACATCACAATAGGTGTTGTATTGCAATAATTAGATGTACACACCATTCTGCTTTTGGATTTCAGTCCACCAAAATATATTAAATATTGGGACTTTTTACACCTCTTTTAACTAAAATTGAATTTGTGGAACTTTTGGGCAAGGTAAAGCCTTTTACTCAGACTTTGTGCTTTTCCTCCCTGCTTAGATCGTAGGCATTTTCTACCTTTCTTTTTCTTACTCCCTTCACAATCCCCAGCCATGGACTTCCAAACTTATTCACTGCTTCCTTTTGTGTTCATCCCATCATATTTTATTATGTTCATAATGTAATATATTATTTTTATCAAATCACTCTCAACTGACACATATTGTGCTTCTTCGTAAGAGTCAAGCATAACATCATAAAACTTTGGAATAATGTCAAAGTTTAGTAGTACTCATTTACCAACAAATAGATAGTTTTTTCCCCTCATTCCCCTCTATAATCTTTTAAATGTAAAACTGAATTAATTGGGACACAGTTATGATATATAACAGAATCATGTCCCGTTCATCATCTTTCATACCATCATTCACCATTACTTCACTCATCTTTTTACCATTCATTCACATTCATTCCTGTTCAAATTTCTCCCATACATGTGAGGGAGAGTTTGTTTCACTGTCTCTGTTCAGCATCATCTGATGATCTGGTAGTGATCAAGCCGCATCTTTCTATGTGCTGATAAGAAGCGGGATGGGTCCTGATATATCCGCAGCTATGTTCTTGAGTTGGATTGAAAGGGTCTCGATGCTCCTGCACAGCCATATTACAGAGCCCCAAACCGTCCTAACAACAACTCTTTTCAGGGGAAACTTACTTTGATTTAATTTATACCACTGTGCCATCCATTGTCTATTGTTAGCTGATACCTTGTTGGCCTAAACCTTCATTGAGCCTTGAGTATTGACTCTGCAATTGCTTCATTTGTCTACTACTCTTCACGGCCAACCTACCAGATTTAGTATGGGCCAGATTCCTTTATTGAATTACCAACGTCTCACTGACGAAGACTGCTCAGTTTTATCAGACGTGCCGACATCAATGCGGTACCTGCACAAGGCCATTGTACGGCCGACATGAGTATCTACTACCTTCCTTGGCAGTGTTTTGGCATTTCTATCATGTACACACCAGTCTTTTGACTTCATCGTAATTCAACATTTTGCCTTAGTCCTTTATATAGATACCCATTAGTTAATCTTTTATTTGCCATACACAAGTCCAGCTGTTGTATTTTTATTATAGATATTATATATTAATCACATTGTGGTTGTAATATTGTCCTTTATGTTGGGTTGTCTATTCTAACATCATTCGTTATAAGAATAACAACTCATTAAGAACTTTACTAAAGTAATACAGACTTATTTTGAGGAGAGTTCATTCTTTATTTTGCATTTCATTGTAAGGTTCCTATTAACCCTACTCATTGTTTAATTTCTGTTAATTGTTATTCGCATGTGATACTTACTGCCGTTCAGCTCCTTACCTAATTATTTTTCTTATCCCCAGAACTTTGGTCTTTGTGGGAGTTCAGAGCAACAGCGGCTATCATACCGTATATGACATTGCCTATATGGTACATTGGACTTTCAAGTAAAGTAAGTAAATGGATGGATGGGAAAGTAGTCCTTTCAAACCCCTATGGCTCATAAGGCAGAGCTTATCCTGGTTTCTACAGCATGAAGCGGACAGCGACAGACTTTATCCAACAATATCTATATAGGATGCTAGTCTCTTGCAGAATACTTTTCCAGCCAAAGCTGTACCCGTATTGACCTGGGGCAAGTGAAGCAGCAGGGGAGAATCAAACCTGCTTCCTATCTGTCCACAGGTCAACACTCCACCACTGAGCTACAGTATGGAAAAATGACATGTAGACAAAAACAAATTATCTCTAAAAAAAAAAAGCAAACCCAAAACAAAACAAAACTTAAAACAAACTACCAAAGGCCATCAAACTCTAAATTCTGCACCATGACAACCAGTCAGGATTTCCTATCCCCCTTTGGACACAACCAGAAAGCAAGTGATCCTTGTCATCCTTTTTAAGTCAGGCATGCAAATGGAGGAAAGCCATTGAAGAATGCCACCTTCCTTCCTCTGACAAAGCTCTAAGGACACAAAAGGGAACCTTAAAGAAGGTGGAGGACAGATAAGAGAAGAAACTCTTGCTGAAAGCTTTGGTTGCCTCTTACATCATGCACAGGGAGAATTGTTTCTGGGGATATTCTTTCCCCACTCACTTAAGGTCCCTGGTATGGAGGACTACAAACATACAGCTGAGCCCAACAAAGATCAGTGAAAGTTGATAAATTGGGATGCTATGGGAAGATTCAGAGAAAAATAAAGATTGGAAATAATGAGAATGATGAATACTGAAGGGAAAGATTAAGACTGTGCTGTGAACAATAAGAATACAAAATAATTTTACTTGACAAAAAAAGAAAATATAAATAATTAAACAGTAATATATTTGCTATTTTTATAGGGATTTCAATTAAATTTGACAGGCAGTGTTGTTATGTGAGTGCACCGACACTGCACGCACCTCATGGTTCTATAGAAGCAAAATCAAAACGAACTCAGTCATAACATTAAAAATCACGTGGCCACTCCATGTAAGCGACCTCACCTTTGAATGAAAAAAAATGTAAAAAACGGCACTTGAACCTGGGCTTCCAAATAATATAAGGTGTATGAGAAAAGCAAAATTCCTCTTGCTGTTTAGTTATTTTTTCGGGCCCAATACAGGACTGGGGTCTTAACAACGTGCCCCGTAAGGCTAACAACACGATTTTGAACAGAAACTTTTCTTTCCAATTTTGACAAAATTGATTTCAATTTCTCATAGACCTCCAATTTAATGCATAACAATTCCTGTTTTCTGATTAATCCATACATCTAGTTTTCATTAGGCTTAATAGAGTATTTACAAAAATGCTACTCTTGAGTATGAATCTAGATCCAGATTCTAGAATGGAAATACATAAAAAGTTATGGATTAGTCAATTATAATGCAAAACAAGACAAACCACGTGCTGTTTCTGACAAATGTCCTTTATCAGACAAAGAAACACAGGGACAAGATGCAAATACAATAACAGAAATATCAATGGATAGTAAAAACGATAGCTTAGCTGTTCGATTTCCTGTGACCCACGATACAGGAGGAGATCCATTCGCACAGCTAAGCTATCGTTTTTACAATCCATTGATATTTTTGTTATTGTATTTGCAAATTGTCCCTGTGTTTCTTTGTCTCATGAAGGACATTTGTCTGAAACGTCACATGTTTTGTCTTGTTTTGGATTATAATTGACTAATCCATAAATTTTTATGTATTTCCAAGTCTGTAAGTCTTGAGTCAGTCATTGTTTGTGAGCAATAATTGTACAAAGTATTTAGTTCCATCTTTGCTTTGTTTTGCTTTTTAAAAAGTGATCTTTTTGAGCCGTATCTACTCATGAGGCTGGAGCTTATCCTGGTTTCTATAGCATGAAGGGGACAGTGACAGACTTAATCAATTCCTTTTTGAACAGGATGCAAGTCTATCGCAGAGTACTTCACTTTTCAAGTCAAAGCTGTCCACATTTTCACCTGTGATGAGTGAAGTAAAGGGTGAATTTTCTTGCA
>JAOWAY010429239.1:0-13878 GCA_028565895.1 Goniobranchus geometricus | reverse complement strand
TGTTACAGTTATCTACATAAGCACTTTACTC
Organism: Goniobranchus geometricus; assembly: GCA_028565895.1. Classification (NCBI taxonomy): domain Eukaryota; kingdom Metazoa; phylum Mollusca; class Gastropoda; order Nudibranchia; family Chromodorididae; genus Goniobranchus; species Goniobranchus geometricus. The sequence goes on along the minus strand of JAOWAY010429239.1, from coordinate 13,847 downwards.
TTTCTCCTGTTACAGTTATCTACACAAGCACTTTACTCTTTCTCCTGTTAGAGTTATCTACACAAGCACTTTACTCTGTCTCCTATTAGAGTAAATTACGCAAGCACTTTATTCTTTCTCCTGTTAGAGTAGACTACACAAGCACTTTACTCTTTTTCCTGTTACAGTTATCTACACAAGCACTTTACTCTTTATCCTGTTACAGTTATCTACATAAGCACTTTACTCTTTCTCCTGTTACAGTTATCTACACAAGCACTTTACTCTTTCTCCTTTTAGAGTAAACTACACAAGCGCTTTGCTCTTTCTCCTGTTACAGTTATCTACACAAGCACTTTGCTCTTTCTCCTGTTACAGTTATCTACACAAGCACTTTACTCTTTCTCCTGTTACAGTTATCTACACAAGCACTTTACGCTTTCTCGCTGTTACAGTTATCTACATAAGCACTTTACTCTTTATCCTGTTACAGTTATCTACACAAGCACTTTACTCTTTCTCCTATTGGAGTTAACTACACAAGCACTTTACTCTTTCTCCTATTGGAGTAAACTACATAAGCACTTTGCTCTTTCTCCTGTTAGAGTTATCTACACAAGCACTTTACTCTTTCTCCTGTTACAGTTATCTACAAAGCACTTTACTCTTTCTCCTATTGGAATAAACTACACAAGCACTTTACTCTTTCTCCATTTAGAGTTATCTACACAAGCACTTTACTCTTTCTCCTGTTACAGTTATCTACACAAGCACTTTACTCTTTCTCCTGTTACAGTTATGTACACAAGCACTTTACTCTTTCTCCTGTTACAGATATCTACACCAGCACTTTACTCTTTCGCCTGTTAGAGTTATCTACACAAGCACTTTACTCTTTCTCCTGTTACAGTTATCTACACAAGCACTTTACTTTTTCTCCTATTGGAATAAACTACACAAGCACTTTACTCTTTCTCCTGTTACAGTTATCTACATAAACACTTTACTCTTTATCCTGTTACAGTTATCTACACAAGCACTTTACTCTTTCTCTTGTTAGAGTTATCTACACAAGCACTTTACTCTTTATCCTGTTACAGTTATCTACACAAGCACTTTACTTTTTATCCTGTCACAGTTATCTACATAAGCACTTTACTCTTTCTCATAGTGAGTAAACTACAAAAACAATTTGCTCTTTCTCCTGTTACAGTTATCTACATAAGCACTTTACTCTTTCTCCTATTGGAGTAAACTACACAAGCACTTTACTCTTTCTCCTGCTAGAGTTATCTACACAAGCACTTTACTCTTTCTCCTATTGGAGTAAACTACACAAGCACTTTACTCTTTATCCTGTTACAGTTATCTACACATGCACTTTACTCTTTCTCCTATTGGAGTAAACTACACAAGCACTTTACTCTTTCTCCTTTAAGAGTAAACTACACAAGCACTTTACTCTTTCTCCTGTTACTGTTATCTACACAAGCACTTTACTCTTTATCCTGTTACAGTTATCTATATAAGCACTTTTCTCTTTATCCTGTTACAGTTATCTACACAAGCACTTTACTCTTTCTCCTGTTAGAGTTATCTACACAAGCACTTTACTCTTTCTCCTATTAGAGTAAATTACACAAGCACTTTACAATGGATTTTTTCAGCCCTTATTGGGCTACGCTTGGATTTAATATGCTACAACATAAAAACTTGAAGTGCCTAGGCAGAGCAATTCATACGAGAGCAGACCCCATGTCTATCATATATTCAAAGGATCAACAGAAGAAGGCAGAAGAACCCAAGTCTGACCTCCAGCATCCCCCATCAGCAACATGATGTTTAACAGTGGCTATAAAAAATCCTCAGACATTTTCACTCACTAACATTGATCGCAAGGATATCTGCAATTCAATTTCATTCATACATCACAATTGGAAATTGGTGCTGTGTATCAGAGGCTTCTTAAAAATATTGTGTGGTATAGGTTAAAGAAAAATGAGGGAATAAACTTTCTATTAAAAATTATGGCTTAATAGCCTTGTACGTAGAAATTGTATGTTCATAACTAAATAGATTTTACTCGTTAAAAATATGTATAATTGTTAGTAAAAGAAATCATGACAACCCCTTTTCTTTATGCTTAGGTTACTGTGGCATTCATGGAAATGAAAAAAACTGAGAAATTGACCAACAATGGCATAACAAAAATACATAGACAAACACTGCTCTCTAGAAACAGTGAAACAAATGTTCCGCTAAATGGCTAAATAGCTTGGCTCTTGGGTCAACAGGATCTGAGTGTTTAAAGAAATGAGCAACCCAAACCATTGAGATAATATAAAACATCTCAACAGGAAAGACCAATCACTCATTTTCCAATTCAGATCACAACATTTAAAAACCAATAATGATATGAATAGATCCATGAACCTCAACTGTCGATTGTGTGATTACCCTAATGAACCCTTGTAACATATTCTACCCAACTGTGAAGAACTCTGAAAACTAAGAAAAGAATATCTCTCCAGTGACCAACTAACAATTAGAAAAACCCTTTATGGGCCTCTGAGACAGCTCCAAAATACTTGCAGATACATCAGTCTCGCATTGGCTTTATTGATGTGAATAACCCAACAGCATAGGATAATAATATCATATTTATTTCTATTCATCATAAAAGTGGCTGTGGGTTATCATTGAGTGCATTTTTTAATTGAGTTTTACATTATTCAAAGTATCCAATTACAGCGTTCAAAAGTCAATAGTTTTCCAGCACATTTTACTTATCTTAGAATCCTGTTGATTTTTCTCTTTTCCATTTTTCTTATTTCCGCATTACGTAGAAAGTCAGAATGCTTTTCATGTGTTGTTCAAAAGTTTTACTACAGTGTTGTCTGTTTGGAAATTGTGGACTTCTTTAATTACAAACCATACATTAGTGTGATAATATTTCTTCTTAGAACATCATTACATAGTTCCATGCTAGACTCTCTTCAAATTCCAGAATAATTGTATTCTTTAATCCTCTCTATCTTTTCCTTAGTTATCATGCCATCGTTTTGGTTATCTATTTTCGTAGAGTAAATTTTGATCTCTTTATTCACAATTACTTGTTTTCACACCAAATAATGAATTGGTTGATTTACTTATTGGAATTCCATCAGTCAACATTTGTTTGAATAAGACTTTGAATGGATGTATCATCCATATATTTTATGACAGTAGCGCTTCTGTAGTACAGCTGTTGGTGCCACAGGATTTATTAATAATAATTATTATTACAGATGATTCAACAGTGTTGCTTTCTGAGGTGAGTCTCAGCCTCATCTATCCAATATGTATTTAACAAACTATTACTTCACCTTCCGTTCCTTAAATCCCCTATTAATACAAAATGAGTAAAACAAAAACAAAAAACCCATCCCCACCCCATACACACACACACCCACACAGTTTGAGCATTTCTGCACTTCTGCCAGTACATAGATTTAGTAGAAAGTGCCTAGTCCGTTGTTCTCATCTAAGCACTGCAGAGCATTCTCGAAGATGTTTGAGTTACCACTGCATGTGACAAAGAACTGCTCTAGATTCAATTACATAGTGCCACAAAATTTAATTTTTTTTGTTCATCTACAATTTTACTTGATTACTGAATGATTTTTGGGGTGCTGATTCTGAATAATAATCACTTTTTTGTGAAAGGTCAAGTTTTATATTATTAGAAATTGAGGACTAATTTCCAACAATTCTGCAATGTGCTTATCCCCTTTGTTATTTGTTTACATTGGTTAGACTACAGATAAATATATTATCAATAGGTATGACTCAGATTTTGGAAATGAAGAAAGTGATGATTCAAACTGAGAGGTTATGATCAAGTAGTCCTAGATCTTCAAGTCTCGGACAAAGACAATGAAATTTGAAATTTTCTGCGCCCAAGGGTTTAAATTGGGAATACTTGATATCATTTGTATATATCCAGATGCATAATAGCATTGTTCAATCCATCAATCTGTCCTGAAAATCTTATAAAGATAACTTGTGTCATTTAGAAGATCAGATTTTCTTTTCTTATCATAATAATATCGTAGTCATTTTCTCATACGTCCTCTGACAGTGTAACTGGTGGCAAAGGGCAGCAGAAGTGTAGAAATGGGTTACATTTGACAGGTTGTTTTTCTCTTTGGATTAATATCGTGATAATTTATATGCAGATTAATAGGTTAATATTAATAAGTCTATTTCTACCTATACAAATATATCATCACACTCATTCAATCAATGCCTGTTTTACCTATTTTGAAATATGCAAGACAAATCTTTTTTTTTTTAAACTCAGTATTGTTGGTTAGGCACACCTTATTATTTAATTGTATCTATTATAACATTTTCCTAAGTTCTGTCTGTCTATGTGTCACTTTACCTCCTCCGCTCATAGACAATCAATCTTGGCAAATTAGCTCTAACTCCGAGGAATGTCTGTTGCAAATTGTGTTTCAATTAAGATAAGGACAAATTTACAAAACAATATTTTCAATTAAAGTAAGACCACAGGGAGGAATACTTAATTGCCATGCAATGCAGGCAGGGCTGCAGATTGAGACATGAGTTCACAGCTGAAACCGAGACACACACATCGACCTGTGTGTTATCCCGTCCCATCTGCCTGTATCGAATCAAATTCTTAATACATGTAAATGCCTCCATAGCTATCTACATATCTAGCTCTAGATCTAGATCTAGCCAGATCTAGAATGTAGAAATAAAATCTGGATATAACTCTCGATCTAGATTTATAGACCATAGATGTCTATCGATACAAATCTTGATCATAGAAGCCAACAGCCAGTACAGGGAGAGGTAGATATAGAATTTATCTTCTTTTATACCAAAACATGCCAAAAAATGAGTTAAGCATTTATTGACTGAGCAGGACGATATATCATATAAAAAGTTGTGTGTCTTGTTTCTAGTTCTTTGTTCTATGATTGAGATATCTATCCTACTTTTTAAAATAAGATAATGTCTTACCAGCTACAAACTTGTGAATTATGAACATAAATTTCAAATAAAACAGAAGTCTTCTGCTGTTAGTATAAGAAACAACAGCCTTATTTCAAAGCAGATTTTACAAGAGCTTTATTACACCTTTATTTCATGTTGAACATAATGTCACTACAACAGGTATTCTCAAAGTTGTGAATTATCCAGTGTGGAATTCAGCAATATCTGATAAGAGTAAGAGAAATTTTAAAAACTGTACATCAAGATGCATATGATATTTCATCATGGATCTTGGCAACGTGGAATAGTTCTTAAAGACATCCATCAGAAATTCATGACACTGAATCATAAAAGCAATATTCCTGACATCATTCAAGCTAGGAAGCTGCCATGGTGCAACTCAAATCTTACAGGACATCAGATTTTCCAGTAAGCTTTTTAATGAAGTGATATATATAGTACAAATTCATCACGTCATAAAATTTATTTTAAAACTGACTGACAGATCTGACGAGCAACAATGCTAATATTAATAGGTACAACTCTGACCAATGAAACAACATGGACAAATCATACACAATTCTTTAACGGCCTTTTTTCTCAATTTCTTTAGTTATGTCATTCTGCCTTGGGAAGCAAACGACTACATTTAATGAAAAAGTCAATGGCAGAGCAACATATCTGTAATTACGTCATTTCCTGCCAAATCAATGCACTGCAGTTTATTTATATTTTGCAAAATAAAAAGCCGCTACTTGTTTTAATAGCATGAAAAATTATACTTGAATTCAAGCAAAACTTTTGTCAGGCAAATATTCAAAAGTTGTTCACGATTTAAATAAATATTGCACATACGTCACTCTGCCTTGACAGAGTAGTTGATGTTTAATAATTTGTGGGAGAGGTCTTTCCTCTCATGCCCTGATGTTGAATTTGGAAGGTAGCTAGGCAAACTCTCCTGCAAACAGTGAAGATAGGAGAATAATGCTAAATTGAGCTGGCAACCGTTTGACTGATTTCTTGGTTTTTTTCTCGTCTTTAAAATGGAAACAGGAGCTAAATCTTTATCAAAGTGCTTATTTCATTAACATATCAAGATCATTTTTGCAAGAAAACAAGGATTACGAAACTTAAAATAGTCATAAAAGGTTTAAATTAGACTTCTTTTCATCACAAGATCCATATCTCATCACAAAAAAAAAAAAACAACTTCAAAATCAGTCCGGAAACCAACAAAAACATCATTCTTTGACAATACATCTTTCAAAGTTTTTGTTACTTAACGGATACTTTTTGACACAATGAAATGAACCGCAATACTTAATAATTCAACATAAATTTAGCAAGATTCTCTTGATGATTTTTCACACACTGACTATCCCTGACACTAAAAAAGAAAAGGAAAATTCCGCTTGTCAATTAGTCTCACCTAAAATTAAAGAAAAGGTTCCTTAATTGTCTATGAAAAGCATTTTTATTAACAATACAAATGAAATTACATTACAGTTGAAACATAATTTTTTTAAATTTCTTATTTTCAATCATCTGATCCTCTTCTGATAAAGTTAGAGAAAAACAGTCCATTAAAATTTTGTTCCCAATTTCAATTAGAATGGATTATAGCAATTAAGCATGAGTTTAAAAAAATAGAACAAAACAATATTGAACAGATAACAGAAATAATCAAATAATCTGTGTACTCAGGCATTGTTTGTTTTGGTCAAATATTGCGCCAAAAAAATCAAAGATAAGAAACAATGTTCAAATGTCTCTTTATTACCTTTTTTGTATGGCTTTGAACTTTAATGTGTGCTAATTTTTACATTGATTGGTAAGGAAATCAGGAAGGAGAATGCAAAATAGTGATTAAAAAATTTGTTTTGAGAAAACAGCCAATGAAAGCTTCATGAGAAAATTTTTTAAGAAACTGCAGAAAAAAAACACTGAAGCAGTACGATGAAATTCATTAAACTCTCTGCCTGGTATGCAAGACCACCCTCCTCTGCTTCTTTTTCCTGTCTGCATCTCTCCTGGGCTAATCTGCAGTTTGTTTTTCTCTTCTTATCTTTCTCCTTTGCTTCAAGAATACTTTTAGAGAGCCCTTTTGGATCCCTCCTTTCGCCATGCCTAGCACCATATCGTATGGCTGGGGCTCTCAGGCTTGAGTTGAATAGCGACCAATGTATAATAAAGAAAAACAGTGCTTGGAGTATTATCCAACCATGTAAGACTTCAAAGTGGGTGTTGTTTATGGTTCATAAAAAGAAATTTTGTCTGTTTTGTCCTGTTTTGCAACTACCCTACCTCATATAAAGACATTTCCTGAGATCAAAAATGGTCATACAGAAGTAAGCATGCTGTAATCTGTAGTATAGTGAGAATGTTTGTCTCTACATATATTTAGAGCCTGTACTTGTATGGGGTTGGATACCCTATAAATGCCATTTATTATTATCATTATTACAAATTATTTCACAATTTTAGGTGAAAGCACAATGAAAAAATGAAGCAACACAGGACAGACATGTGAACTAATAAATCAAAAAAATAAATTGCAGTAGAGAAAAATGACAGGGCACAAAAAACATATATAAAAAGACTGAGAAAACTAATGAAAATGCATACATCAGTCGAGGAAAAATCATAAAATAAGGGAGAAAATGTAGATACAACCTTTTTGTTTTGTAGCAACAAATAATTATCTATGTGAGTCTGAGTGTTCCATAACCACACAGTATACTTTCTAAAAGAAAGAAATGAATCTCTTGATACCATCAACAATATGTTTCCCATTCTCTGCCTCCGAGTCTATGAGAGATAGAGAAAAAAAGAAGGAATAAAACCACAAATGGCAGAGACTACCAATTACCTCAAAGTTTTAAAAAATTTCTCTAACAACTATCTGCCTCTCCAGGTGCATGAGATGAAGATTTTCAAACAGCTTTTCATATTTTTTATGTCATGGAATACAACATTCAAATAAACTTAATCCTTTAACAAGACACGCAAAGCCTCTCCTCCCCCAAGTCCTTAGCCATAAAAATGCATGAGAAAATTCCACAACATGGCATTCAAAAATCATAGCTAAAAAGGCTATGGATTTAGATATACAAATCCATTCAATATATATCACATGCAGTCTTAACAAATATCTGATATTTACCATGAGCTTGAAATTGAATAGCAAAAGATATGTTTAAACTTGTCAACAATAACAAAAAGGAACTAATTTATGGTTAAAAAATATTTCAATGAATTCTATGTCCTAAAGAAGAAATTACAAGTTCAAGATGACATACTGCACATGGCAAATAAGTGACTTTGTATGGCCAAGAGTGTCCACTAAAAAACAAAAATTCCATGAGGCAACGGCTTTAAACCCCGATTCAGCAACGACAAAAGCATATTCTTGGTAGAATCATTATAATTATTTTCCCATGGTAAACCAAACATGTCTTGAATTTACAAAATGTGCTGATGCTATCTTATTTTGTGTCTGGCTCTTAAAAGTGCTCCTATACAATGCTCTGATACATTATTGTAATGAAATAAATTAGCTTTCGGAAGACATCAAAACCTCCATAAAATGGTAAAATCTGTGATCATTGCAAAATATGTCAAAATTTTGGTCCTTTTCTAAAGAAGCAAAACAAAATAAAACATTTTGTTCAAATTTCACACAAAACAAATGCCACATATTTTTCACATCCAGAAAAGATGAAAGTTTGTATCAGGAGGGGAACCATGTCTTGACACGAACACACAAAATTTTGATATTGGATTTACAACAACATTGGTTGAATAGCATCTCAAGATGGTGGTATATCAACACAATGCCTTAGAAACCCCACAATAGAATAAATGAGGTTAAATTAATATATGTAAGAGTTTACGTTAAAAAAATTACGGTATTGTTTGCGAGTATGCAATAATTCAAGTCAACACATCAAAATGTAGGAGTTAATCATGCAACACTCACTAAAAGATATTTCTAAAATCGAAACATCATGGGCTACTGCAAAGGTCATAGTGCAATCCATTGATTCAATTTACAAAACAAATGCATAGCCGCCAACCACAATTTTGAGAAATCGGGCTCAAACCTATACTTAATGCCATTTAATAAAAAAAACAAGGAGGCTCTTGATCTCTTTCTCATCGCTTCAAGGCAACAAAAAGATGAAGGGATATTGATCCCATTGTAGCAATTTGGAAATAAGGCTCACAATATATCGTGTGAAACCAGAGCCAGAACGCTTGTCAACAAAAGCAACCATTCACTGGTTCTCAAAAGAAATAAAACACATTATCACAGATGAAGTGTCTCTTACAGTCTTATCTTTCCACAGAAACAAAATGAACAGACATTTCTGGTAAAGTTGGACAAAAAAAAACAACAAAAGCATCCTGTAGAGGTTGACTAAAATATGACATTTTGCACTTCAATGAATGACACTGCAGATCATAAACATTATACGCTGTGGTATGAAATTGCTATCAAGTCAAAAACATCTTGCATTGAGTTATTCAAAACATGACAAGTGTTATAGTCACACAATTTTTTTCAATTATGCAATATCATATTTGGAATAATCCATGGACTTTAACGCTACATAGACAGAAAAGAAATTGTTTTAACATAGAGCATTCAGGTTAAGACTGGAGTAAAGCAGTGTCTCAAATTCCCACTATTTTCTATTTCTTTCCCTACATTTCCCAATGTGAGGTGTGAACAATCTTCATATATGCATTCATCAAATTCTTCTCTCAATAGATGAAGCTCGTGCTTCCAATGGACTTGAAGTACTGGAACAAACCAAGGAAAATGATTCTCACACAAGCTGACAATGATTTATTTTCACAAAATCATTAACAATTTTAGTCCAAAATAAAAATCTATGACGACCACATTCCACGTGAAATATGTTCCCAAGTTTCATCCTCATCAGTAACGTCTAGATCTTCATTGAACCTGTAAAAAAAGAAGGCAGGAGGTCAAAGGTTAACATTAAATTTATAAACTTGTATAAACTTCCAACTAATGCTGACTACACTTCCCTTCTAGCCACAACAAAAAATAATGTGAAATACATAAAATTTGTGCAACTTAACTGTAAAGATGGAAAAGGAGATGCAACGTTTCAGGCCTCCCCTTTCATCAGATAACACAAAGTGGCAACCACACGAAACAATTATATTACTATATATGGGGGAAAAGCCTGCCATTTTTACTTTCTAGTAAAAACACTGAAAATATTAAAAAGTCTGAAAAGAAGACAGTAAGCAAAAAGGATTATACTTGAATGCAAAAAAGATCAAAATCATGAACTTAGATAAGTGCGAAGAACAGGCCATCTAAAAACAGATAGAAAAGAAACCGAAAGGGTGGACAACTTTGAATATCTTAGAGCCAGGATTGGAGCAAGTGGGAAAACTACTCAAGAAATTTAGAATGCTGGCGATGGCAAAAACGAAATGACTACTATATGGAAGGGGCAAAATACAAACACCAAACTGAGAATCCTTCATAGCACTGTATTCCCCATGGCAACATACGATTGTGAGGCATGGACTATCAATAATACAGATGCCAAAAAGACCACTGGTTTTGAAATGAAATGCTTTAAGAACATTTTGAGAATACCCTTGACACTGTCCCATTGCTCAGATGATCTAATATGTACTTGTGTCCAATTGTTCAGATGATCTAATGCCTACTGGATCTCATTGTTCAGATGATCCAAAGAATACTTGTGTCCAATTGTTAAGATGATCCAATGCATACTTGTGTCCAATTGTTAAGATGATCTAGTGCATACCTGTGCCCAATTGTTAAGATGATCTAATGCATACTTGTGTCCAATTGTTAAGATGATCTAGTGCATACCTGTGCCCAATTGTTAAGATGATAGAATCCACACCTGTGTCCAAATGTGAAGATGATCTTATGCATACTTGTATCCAATTGTTAGGATGATCTAATGCTTACTTGTCTCCAATTATTAAGGTGATCTAATGCATACCTGTGCCCAATTGTTAAGGTGATCTAATGCATACCTGTGTCCAATTGTTAAGGTGATCTAATATATAACTGTGTCCAATTGTAAGATAATCTAATGCATACCTGAGTCCAATTGTTAAGATGATCTAATGCATACCTGTGCCCAATTGTTAAGGTGATCTAATGCATACCTGTGTCCAATTGTAAAGGTGATCTAATACATAACTGTGTCCAATTGTAAGATAATCTAATGCATACCTGAGTCCAATTGTAAAGATGATCTAATGCATACCTGAGCCCAATTGTAAGATAATCTAATGCATAGCTATGTCCAATTGTTAAGATGATCTAATGCATTCCTGTGTCCAATTGTTACGGTGATATGATGCATGTGGTCTCCATGTTCATAATTGTGTTCCAGTTTGCATATACATTGTGTACGTAAATGCCTGTTTCCCGTAAGTGCCCTCTATTTTGAACAAACAGAATATTTTCTATCAAAACCGTCACTCTGAGTGCCTGCCCTCAAAAGCCATTTGCCGTCTAAGTGCCAAGTATGTTGGCATGATGTTAATCATAAAAGGTAAGGATTGTCAAATAAATTTAAATCAAGTAACTACAACCACTTGTCCAGAGTTTACAATATTGCTAAAACACATCATTCTTGCTCATTTAAGTCTTGGAACAGATAACAAATGCACGCTCCCCTTGATGGTTAATAGAGGTGGGGCTTAGATTTGGACTACGCGACCTGAAATGCTAAGTTGCTCAATGATGAGAGACTGCATTTGTCTGATCTTTCACAGGTAGTTAGGTTTACAAATGCCTATCTACGGATCTATGCAACACAGTGCATTTGAATCTGTCCCTGTCATGACACAAATGTCTGACAATGGACAAGGGTGACTTTGATCTTCCAGATATTGGCGGCATGGCTTAAAGGTGATTTAAAAATTTAGCAAGACGACGTTCATCTACACATGACAATCATGTTTCAAGATGCATCGCAAACTTCAAAGAGTTTTGAAAACTATGTAAATGTTAGAGGATGAGAGATCAGCAACCAAGGTGGTCTACACCCTTCCATGCTCAGTCCTTGTCACCCATTTCACCTAAGTGCCCACTTAAGCTACTTTCGGACCACAAGGCAATCATGCAATAAGTACTGTAATCTAATTTAATTTAATTACATTCATCATTATTCCTATTATAACTTGATATGCTATGAAAGAAAATGTGTCACCTCTTCATTATAGATGAGTTCTCCTTCAATAGATCATTGACCTCTTCAAGTGACAATGTTGTGCTTTGAATGCTGGAGATTTAAAAACAGAACTCATAATGTTTGCAGATTGCTGCAACAATGTAAGAATAAGGCATGCATTTCAAATGAGGGATGAATGGAAAAATAAAAGGATCCATCATTTCAGGTGAGAGATTAAAAGGAAAACTAAAAGGATCCTTCATTCCACGAGAGAGATGACTGAAAAAATTAAGTCTAAAGAGCATTTCAGATAAAAAATGAATGGGAAAAATTAGCAGGATCCTGCATACATTTCACACGAGATATCTCTGAAAAAAATATGTTCTTGAAGGCACTTCAGATAAATAAACAGGAAAAAATGATAGGATCTTGCACGCATTTCATACAGGAGATGACTATAAAAAAAAGAATCTTGAGAACATTTCAGATCAGAAATGAACGGGGAAAAGTAACAGAATCTTGCATGCATTTCACTTGAGATGATTGTTAAAGAAAAGGATCTTGAGAGTGAGAGGTCCTGTTCTGCATTCTAATTCTAGATCTGGCAAAGGCTTCTTGATCTATAAATCTAGATCAAGAGTTATATCTGGTTTATATTTCTAGCTTCTATATCTGGATCTAGAAATAGATAGAGGTAGGCTTTTAAGATCTATAAATCTAGATCCAGAGTTATATCTAGATTTTTATATATCTAGATCTAGACTCTAGATTTTGGATCTAGACCTGAATCTAGATCTTTTACTTATTAATTTGTTAGCATAGGTTTACCCCCGATATTTGACATTTTCCCAACTTTTTGACATGTGGCCTTTTTTTTTTTGTTGCATCTGGCAGTTTTAGAGTGTTGACTTGACGGGTGGCAGGAGACCCAAAAAGTAATCTGGCAACTCTGATCTGAGTATTCCTCTCTGTGGTGTTACTCAAATGGAGTATATTGTTTCGTAAAGTTGTCCTTATCTTCATTTAAACACTATTTCCATATTTCCAATGGACATTCCTTGGAGCGAGAGCTTTCATTTAATACCTTATTTGTCACAATTGTTTGACTATGAGTGAAGACGTTCAGTAACACACCGACAGAGAGACAATACGAAAATTTATAATAGATGAATGTTTGAAAAGATCATGGGATCTTGCATGCGTTTCACACAAGAGATAATTGAGAAAATGGAACCTGAAGAGCATTTCTAAGAAGAAACACGATCTTACATACATTTCACATGAGAGATGACTGAAAAAAAAAGCATCTTGGGAGCATTTATATAAATGGGAAAAAATAATAGGATCTTGCATGCATTTCACATGAGAGGTGACTGAATCAGAATTGGATCTTGAGAACATTTCAGATAAGAAATGAATGAAGAAAAAAAATTAGCATCTTGCATGCCTTTCACAGGAGAGATGAATAACTTGCATCTACATGTATTTCAAATGAGAGCTGCGTGGAAAAATTGGAATTTGAATACTAGGTAGGTAGGAAAAGAGATAGGTAGATAGATGGACAGATAGACTGATGGACAGATAGAAAGAAAGATAGATAGATAGATAGATAGATAGATAGATAGATAGATAGATAGATAGATAGATAGATAGATA
>JAOWAY010429128.1:0-13886 GCA_028565895.1 Goniobranchus geometricus | reverse complement strand
TTAATTTTCTGAAATGTGCTTGTTTCCCTATCAATTTTCATTGCCGCAGATTGGTTCCAATATAATTCTTTTATTATTCTTAGATCTTTTCCATCGATGTTTACTTCTGTAAGGATAGATATCAGTTCTTCATGTCTGACTCGGTCAAATGCCTTAGTATAATCAATAAAGCAGAGATACAAATCTTTTTGCATTTCTAGGAATCTCTCCATGATTGTTCTTAATATAAATATGGCATTTGTGATTATAACTAGCTTTTAAAATATATCAGATATTTAAGGACATGGACCTACAGAACATTCCAAAAGTACTGACAGCCAGTATTTGGAAATGCTTCAATATCAGGTCCAACTTTCTTTACATCCTATTTTTCAATCCTATTATGTTTCCAAAATCATAAAGAGAGACCTGATAAGACAGCAATATACTCTCATTAAGTATGATCTTCTGAGCAGGCCTGCAATTTTCTTCACCTTCTTTATTTTTCTAAGGGGGTGGGGTGGGTTCTGGAAGGTTTTGAGGTTTGTTGGTTGTTTTTGGGGGTTGTTTTTTTTTTGAGAGGTGAATGAAACAACCCCCACAAATAATTAAGATCAAGTGCTTCAGAATGAATTGAATGAAAAAACAAACATACATGTTATAGAATAAGTGGAAAAATCAAACAAACACCACCAACCCCAATTCCGTGAAAAAAGTGAAATGAAAAACAAATGTTAAAAAACTCCACAAAAAAACAACAAAAAACCAGATTTACAATCATCTGCATCTCTTTGAACATTCCAAGACACAATTCCATATTGAAGCAATCCAGACTTGCACACTTATAAGACAAGTTATAAATCACAACCCAAATACTTTTGAATATCTCATTTTGAAATTTCAATTTCCCACTGGCATCGGTGTTTTGAAATTAAAGTTGGACAAAATCCTAAATTGAAATAAACTTATGTGTAGACTTCATTGAATCAGAAGTAACCCCCCCCCCCCCCACACACACAAAAAAAAAAACACACACACAAAAACAAAACAACAACAAAAAAAACCCAACACATGACCCTGAGAACTAAGATTATAATTGGTCTTTTTCTTTAATTATTTTCAATTTAATTGGGCTACCTCCAATAGCAAATATAATATTTTTTTTCTCTAAACCTCAACAAATTATAAGGAAAACCTAGGGAATAAACATAATTCACAATGAGAATATAAAATAACTGTTCAAATAAAACAATTTCAATGCAATACAAATACAAGTGTTAAAAATTTGCAATGCGGGAGAAGGAACAGAAAATAAAAAACATACCACAGATAGAAGAGAAAGACTAAAAACCAGGGCAGGGGGCCGTTGATAGTAAAAGACTTGCTGCAAACCATGAACAAAAGGCAAATTAGTGGAATAGGTGTGAAGCCCATCCGACGACATACTTGGTCACTGAAATCTGTAAATGCCTGGAGGAGGAGAAAAAGAGAGCATGTATGATATGTAAATATTTCCAAATATTCATATGTATCATGCGTCAACATTGCATTGCGTATTTGTGTCTCACATCTCCATGAAATATTCTGACTGATGTCTAATCTGAATGAACAAAATGAATGCCATAATGGTACTGGGGAATTTTGCTACAATCTATTTTGCAGTATTTCAAGTTAAACAGCTCATTACTTTTCTTTTTTCTTAATTTATACCTTAAGGGAAGAAAAATCTGATGGAAGATCAACAGGTACTTACATCTTGATGAGCGACGTATCTCTGCTCATAAAAAATAACTAATACATATGCTGTGCAAGGATAGTTAAAACTTTCACTTCCAAAAATGTATATATTTGACAAAACATATTTGTTTCTGAGAAAAGAAACAAGAAACTTTAAAGAGAAAATTGTGGAAATATCACTCACATGTTTTTTTCGACTAGAGGCAATATCCTGTGCTAGACCCAAGGCAAAATCATCATAAAACTGAAAAAGAAATGGTAATAGTCTTGCTTTGTTTGTTTGGTGTTTAAGGAGTCTAATCAACCCCTGTACATCAGCTCATCCCAATGGAAAAAGTCAGATGTTAGTTGGTTAAAAGCAAGAGGGTGAGCAAAAGTGGCAGAAAAAGTTTCCAGGAGAGGAAAAGAAGTTGTCAAAGATGAAAAGAAGCACTTAAAATAAACAAATGCATAAAACATGTCCCAATAAAAGGAAACTTAATGGAGATATACATTTAACGACAAAAAATTATCACTTCTAAAAAAATAACCAAACGGCAGAAAACAAATGACCTAAGCGTCAATGGCCATCAAACCCCAAAGTGTGAACAGTGGTAACCAGCCAGGGTTTTCTACTGGTCTTTGTCTACAAAAGTAATTTGTTCATCAGACAGCAAGTGACCTAGCATTTTAAAGTTATGCAATGCACACAGAAGGGGGATGAATACGGAATTATGCATGGCAAAATGAGCCTGACAAGGAAGATAAAGGGCAGGCCAGAGAGTCATCATCATCTGATGATCCGGTCGTGATCAAGCCCCATCTTTCCACGTGTTGATAAGAAGCGGGATGGATCCAGATATAACCGCAGCTCAGTTCTTGAGTGAGGTTGAAAGGGGCTCGGTGCTCCTGCACTGCTGTATTTCGGAGTACCAAACGTTCCTCAAGGAATGGGAGGAATAGACAAGAGAAGAAGTGGTGAGGGGAATCTGACATTGAGCTATTTTTGGCACCTCTCAGATCAGGGCCCCGGAACCCATCCAGGAGGATATCCTTGCATGTGAAATGTAAAATCCTTATCTTGTCTTTCTTCAAATAATCTGTCTGACTCAGTTAGACTGAGTATGACTTGACTGTCGAAGTACATCGAAGTACCCGACAAAAAAAGATGTGATCTAAGGGTAATGTGGCAGATGGACTGTTTGAAGGAGTCCACATCTCGACTGTATCCGACAGAATCACGCATTCTCTTCTACAGTCTGAGTGAGTTGCGGTAGAAGGGATATAGGTGGCAATCTAGCTTTGAATGTGTTACATTATAGTTTTGCCTTTTGTTTAGTCTAGTGCTAATGTTATGGTAGCTGATTCTGATTGGTATGTAAATAAGATTATTTATGCCTTTATAGAGAAAAGTTGACTCTTTCCTGGTCATCTGTTCTTCTAAAGGGATCCAACCTAATTTATGCACAGTTGTAGATGTACTACCTGCAGTGCAATTGTTATAGTTTGTTATGAAGAGTGCCATTTTTTTGGTATTTTTTCCAGATTCTCTTCTTGTTTCTTGGTGTGGGGATCCCAGACACAGCATCCAAAATCTAAAATCTGAATTGAAAAGCATTCATCATGTCAATAAAAGTTCAGATGTATTACAGAGTCACTGAAAATGATAACCTAGCAGTGGAAACATTCAAAATCATGTGATTTACCTCATTCACCTAAAAAATACCAATGAAA
Organism: Goniobranchus geometricus; assembly: GCA_028565895.1. NCBI lineage: Eukaryota > Metazoa > Mollusca > Gastropoda > Nudibranchia > Chromodorididae > Goniobranchus > Goniobranchus geometricus. The sequence continues at coordinate 10,457 of JAOWAY010429128.1, read as the reverse complement.
ATTATTTGGCACAGAAAAGGCAGTAATTCTGAAAACAAAAAACAAAAAAAATGGTGTCTTTGAAAGACTGATTAAAAGATGTAGAAAACAAAATAACATACACTAGCAGACAATTCATTAAATTTTGTGATGAAAGCATGCTTGACCCAGTCAACAACAATTTCCACTCCAAAAACAATAACAGCGTCTTGAACAAATGGAAATGCCAGATCTGTTTGGAGGACAAAAAAAAACGTTCATGAATTGATATGCAATTTCGGCATTTTCAACTTTAAATGAAGTACTGTGGATCTCCAGTTTCACTTTATACAGTAAAAGTTAGCCCCATACCCCTGACTGAGTATAGGGGAACAAGGGGTAGAGCCGTAATCATACTGGGCATACAGTATAATGTTGTAGTTTGTCATTGCTTTCCGCGCCGCCTTGACTTCTGCCAAGTCTAAAAAGGCCGAGCTCCCCATTTATACTGCTGGGTGAACAGGGGGCCCCGAAAAAAATCCACTGCCCGGCTGGGTACAAACTCGGGCCACCTTGCATGGCAGTCAGCGGGTCTACCAACTGAGCTACCGGGCCACCCTTTAGACAGTACATTCTTTAAATCATTTCAAAAACAATTCTTTAATTATTGTTACAAAAGTATAATTTGATTTGATCTGACAATCTTGGAATTTTTTAAAACTCTTCATTAAAGAAACAAATAAGTTGAGCAAGAATCTACACCTAATTATTTCAACTTCTCTACCTTTTCTGGGGTTTTTTGAGCAAACAGTTATGCACAATGTGTTAAATAATGATCCATACATGGTTTATACCGACTATTTAACCTATACTTACCCCAACTCCATTCCAATTCTTTCATGTTGCGAATCAAAACGAACAAGAGAAGAACCAGATAATGAAATCTTTCTTTTACATCGCTGTAAGTAATTTGACACAAATTGTTCTTGTCCAACCTCTTGAAAAGGTTTCCTTTCAGCTCTACAAACTGGCAAAATGAAAAATAAAAGACAAATAATGTTTGGCCCTGTTCATCTTCCCACTGGATGAAACAAACATTTGCCCATTTAATAACAAATTTTACTGTTTCACTTTTGCTTGAAAAGATATCTGTCATAAAATTTATTCTTTTTAGAAACACCAAAAGGTTTGTAATTAGTTAATCAAATGAAATAAATTTTGGAAATAATGGACAGATGTATATGAATACAAAATATACGATTATGTGAATAGAATGACCTCTAATGACCTTCATGTGATGAGCATGACCCTCAAAATTGATTCCCTTAACAGAAAATTGGGCTTTCTAAAAGAGGGATACTGGTAATTATATCTAGACCTGATAACTTTGATCTGTGTCTGATCATATTCCTCTATATCTTTTATACTTTCTGCATCATTCAAATGAAGATCAGACTGATCATCATCTACATCATCTTCAGGAACATAAAAGACATAAAACTAATTCCATCAGATTTATCACACTGAATGAAATTGCATTCAGGTCAATGAAAACAGCTGTTATTTTTCTTCACGTCTATCTTTTTCTTCTTAAGAGTAAGGTAATTCCTTTTGTTACTTTGCCTGTCGAGAGTTCCATACAAGGAAGTACAGTGCAAAGTAGCACATAAACGCTGGCAATGCTAACTAGCAATTGACAGCACTTTGTGGGAGCAGGTCACCAAATATCAGGAACATAGACTAAATCATGTTTTTCTTTAATAATGTGTGCATTCAAAGGGTTCAAAATACATGTTTGTCTTGAATAATGTGTGCATTCAAAGGGTTCAAAATACAATCATATTCATTGGAGGATTTCCATCAACATCTAAAGCTTGCTTGATGTTCTTGTTAAATGGGCCTACAAAAACATGTTTGTAACAGGTCCTTCGACTTTTACTGTCGGCTCAAAGATTTCATGTGTAAAGTCCATTGCATAATGACAGCTAAATTGCCGGATTGCCATGGAAATTAATACAAAATACAACAAAAACTTACCTTAGAATGCAGATACTTACATTATTTGACAACATGATGGTCAGAAGATTCTTGTTGTGGGAATTGAAGGCCACATTCAATATTATACCCTGTATAAGGATCATCATGGTATGCAATACTGAATAAAATTGGTTAAGGAAAAATTTAAAAATGTGCTGGGTAAATAAAAGCAAAATTCTTTAATAATCAAGTTAGGGCAAGGAGGGAGCATAGGACATCATAAAAGTAATAAAAATACCAATTGTCACAAAATTCACCCAACCACATATTTCATGGTTTAATAATATACACAACAGAAACTACAGTGAATAATCTAAAATCAAAAAACATTGATGTATCCTCGAGAGGCATAATATCTGGTATTGTTGTGTGGTGACAAAAGGAAGGCTGCTTCATAAGTCAACGATGGCTGTTATGAAAAATGAGCAAGGAACAGCTCATGTTTGAATGCCTTGACTGGAAAAGAAGGAAAAAATGGAATGCCTGAGGAGTGATGACAGTGAAGGATTTCGAGAAGGAAACAATATTCTTTTATAACCAGTGATAGACTCTCTGTCATTAGTCAGCCTTTAGACCCTCTTGAACCTGTTTTTCAAATTAGGTTGTTCCATTTGCCATCTCCCACCCCCATTAGTCATCAGTAATTGAGTGGTGGAAAGCTTGATTTCAAAGGATACCAACATAAACAATAGCAAAAATAAGGTGAAATATTGTTCCAAAGTGCTCTCTCTTCCGTCCCCTTGGTTCAACAGCTGTCCAGTACAAACTATCAAGGACGTCTTGACCAAACCCGGATATGAGCTTGTCCATCACCTGACAATGGTCAATATCATAAAGCATGAACATAAGTCTTCTTTGATAAAAATGATTGGGTTGTTCAAGAAGCAATTTTGTACATGAACAGATGTGAAAGTGAAAGTAATATTTATTTCAATATGTGAAAAAAATTTGGAAGGAGGATTATAGTACAATCTCCAGCCAGTTACCTGATTGCCGCTTACCCAGCATACTCAGATATTCGATTATAAGCCTCGGGAATAAATCAATTAGATGTACTAGATCTACCCTTACACTATCAAGCATTTTCACTCTTCAAGCTCCGGCATTAAAATTTTGAGGGAACAAACAAATATTTTAAAAATGATTCCTGCCAGTTAACCAGCATTTCATGTTTCAAAGCAAGTGAGAAGAGCAGATTTTCACATCAAACAATGATGTCTCCGGCAAACACAAGTAAACAACTCTAGGACCTACATACAAGAGGAATGCATCAAGTGAGGCAACAACCACAATGACCCCAGCTACATCCATGTACCATAGGTAGGTTGACGGATGCAAGAGGCATGTCATATTTGGTAATTTGTCCTGATCAGTAGGACAGGTTGTGAAAATGTTCAGCTGAAATTGCATTGCCATCTAAATTCAATCAGCGGTATCAATCTAGAGAGAAAAGTGAGCTCATCTGTGGTTCCCAGACCTACACAATTTGTCCTGACATTGAACAACATGGAACAACCAGATAACTATTATAAATATTTACAAACAGATACACATATCTAAAAAAAAATAGATAAAGTGTTCTTGAAATGTTGTCAAACCTTATTTGATTTTTCGTGACAAGATGTACAAGGGGCTTATCTAAACAACTGTGGTAATGATTCACTGTTACGAGCAATGTCAACAGTGTCATAGGTGCTGTGATGTCTTGAAGACAAGCTATAAAATCAGGTTCGTTTGAAGTTATTTTATGTGCATTGAGATATCCTGATCAGATATCTTTCTTGGGAATGGCTGATGCCAAGTAACTGACTGGGGACTTATTGTGTTCACCAAGATTAGTTATAGAAAATAAGTTGTTGAGGATTTTTGGGTGATTAACTCTTTGTCAATCTTCTCAACACCGTGATGGTGTGTACAGTGTGTTTCCAATTTGAATGCAACAGAATTATCTCACCCTATATGAACATCTCCATCTTACAGGAAAATAAAGGACCCTAAATATAGCTAGGAGCCTGAAATATTAAATTTGGGATTTATAGTTTTTTGCATACAATTCTGATAATAATTCCACTGTCTGCATTTCATACTTGTACTTTCTAAAGTAAGATGTGACCTGAACTATAAAATTATTCTCTGAAATAATTAATTTCATGAATCTTAGTTATAATTCATTCTGCATCGATTAATCATATTCTAAGTTTTGCTGAAAGTTCCTGAAAGAACATTTAGGTTGTGTTACTTAATACAAATTTCAACTATATGGTTTTCTGAAATAAGATAACCTAGTTGTCAGACATTGGGTCAAGCATGCATTGTGGTCATTATCACCATTGATGACATGCAACAAAATCTTATAAAGCTTTAAGCTATGCAATAATCATTGTCGTCTACAAATCATATACCCTGGTTATAAACTGAATCTGTATCGATGATTGTGTATGCTGAATGACGAAATAAGGGAGTACTAAGATTTTTTAATGTGAGGATAAAAATTTCAAGCTTGTGGCCACGATAAGGCAAAAACTTATTAAAAACAAATCTTGATGGTTTTTCTTCTAAATTCAGAATGCAGATTTCATATGCAAAACATTAAAATAACACATCACAAAGCATTATCAAATACTGGAAACTGTGACCAAAGGTTATTTTTTTTATGGGTAATCTAAATTTAAATCAGAAAAAACGTAACATATACTTACATCAAGCATATTGTAGAAAACATAAAATTTGATGATAGATTGTCCCCGCACAATATGATATATCATTGACATGTCCATGTAACTTGTTAAAAAACAGCTGACTACAAGAATGACACCTTTCAAAAGATCACAAATTTGAGCTGAATCCAAAATCCGAGAATCTCTGAGTGAAGAGTGTAAAGGATATTATGCAACATACTGATAAATATGACTGGAAATCCAGAAAAGAAATATCAGTTTTTTAAATGGAATTACCCAGAAGTCAAAGATGAAACATAAAATGAGTAAAGCGGAGCAATTGGATGTTAAAGAATATGAGGGTGAGGGAGATCAAAGAGTTGTTTCAAAATGGAAAGAATTGAATGTATTTGAATGGTGAATTTTGAGACCGATACTTAAAATGATGCGAACAGATCTAGATCCCATACATGTTGGTCAAGGACTAAATCTAGATAACAAACATTTCTTACTCTGATCTTGTTGAAATTTTACAGCTTGTATTTATTAAATTTACTTTATTAATTACTTAGTGATAAGTAATTTTAATTACTTATCACTAAGTAACTTATTTCAGTGATGTGACCTTTCTTAGTTAATTTTTTTCTCAACTTGTTATTATTTATGGGATCCTTCCAACCATTGCAGGAAATGAATAAATATGAATAACAACCTTTCCTTCTTCTTATCCCATTAGGGATTATTATAGCAAATTTGTAATCTCCAATACATCTTTCATGTCAAAAGTCCTTCCTGCTCACATAAACCAACATCTATCTTAAACTTCTTCAATACCTTCTCCTAGATCTCCGTCTTTTCCTCTTAAATAGTATTGGCATCTTTAAATTTCTCTTGCCAATGTACTCTTCCTCTCTCCTCAGGACATCTTCAAATAATCCGACTGACTCAGTAAAACTGAGCATAACTGTGGGAGCGCATATGAAAATGGCTGGTAGTTGTTGTGTTAACCTGAGATGTCTGATAGCTTGACCTGAGGGTAGTGAGGTGCAAGGACTGTATGAAAGAATCTACATCCCTATCTGTTAGAATCGGGGATTCTTTTCCACAGTCATGATCAAATTACCTTAATATAGGCTCACTGACCTTGTCTCTAAACCAGCTTACCTCTAATGTACAGATGCCCTGTCTTGCCCGCCATGATTATCCTGGAAAATAGTGATCACTAACTCCCGCTATTTATTGATGCCGTACACCTTTGCTGGCCAGACAACATTTTCCTTTTTACTTGTAGATATCCTCTCATCAAATAGAACTCTAGACACCTTTTCTTACCCACAGCATTCTACTTCCATGTCCTTCTTCACTTCAATTCTACAATCCCCACACTTTCCACCATTGGCCCTAAAACCTTAACTCATTGAGCACTGGGCCTGAATTTGCACTGTGCACTGGGCAACTGGCCATTTTCCCCACATTTTCAAGATATCCCCAAGAAAGCTAAATATAAAGATAGCGTTATAACCCAAACACCTGCTAATTTGTATTTGTCTATAATGTCAACATTTTTTCTGACTGTTGAAAATTGGACTGGACTAAGGCCTGACTTTGTTAATTGGAACACTGAGTATACTAACTACAAAATCTGTCTAGTTCCTATTTTTGATCCTCACTCTTCTCTTTTCTAATGCATTGTGCCACTTCCCTAAATTCACTGTCACTTCTTGGACTCACTGCAAAGTCCAATGTCTTCAACAATCACTGACCATTACGCAATCACAAATTTTCCCTACTTTTCTCAACCTTACCTTGACTGCTCCCTGATTTACTTTATGTCCCTGTAAACATGAATAATAAAAAGCACTAGACAAAAAGCAAAAAAAATCTAGTATCGATTGAGAAAATAGAAGATAAGATTTTCAATCATGCACAACTCACTTCCGGAAAAGCACTGAAAATGGATAAGTAAGGACTTGCACAAGAGCCACCAAAATGCGCAAGGGAAGGAAAGTAACGATGTACAGGATGGAGTCAAGGCATTGGAGAAATCCAAAGGCACAAAACTGAAAATCAAAATATCAACAAATACATATGCACTAGAATGGAACTTTATTTTTGCTTTTTGGATCTTTTGCGCATCATGATAAAGTAAGACAGAAAACAGGAGGCATATATTTTGAAAATGTAATCATTCTTAGCAAAAGAATGCATGGGCCTATCATCAGCCAACATTAAATATTGAAAAACTTATATTTCATCAAATATCAATTTTGAGTATGAAAATTAGAATAAATTTATCACATTTATACACTGACATAATACATGACATTAACTATACGAAGATGTCACCGAAGGATCATTTCATGAGATCTAGTTTTGTTTGTATCATAATTATATATTTCTCCATTTTCAATAACTCAAAAATCCAAAACCATATGTTTTTAAGTAAGCTGAATTCTCATTTTTAATAAAATATGTGGATTCAAAACACTTTGTCTTTCACAGCAAAAATCTGTCTATTCAAGCGACACTGCATTTTAGAAATAAACAATATTCATGATTTCACCTCCTGACAAGAATTCAAGAATTATCATTATAATAAGAATCTCTTAGCGACAACTATCAAGTCAGTAAAATAAACTTTAAAATGTCAATAAATAGGCCTACATATGCACTAGCAATGGAACCTTAATTTCATGTTTGTGCATGACAGAACATAAACATTACCCTGAGTCTCATGTTTAAAGCATAAAAATATTGAATTGATTAAATTGAAGTTTTCCAGGTTTACCTTTTCAAGATTTTTTGGTGTATTAACAGAGGTGTATACTCTATCCCTACGTTCTACAAATTCACGAGCATCATCTTCCAGCTTATAGCCTTTCATCAATTCAGACATGAAATAGCCAATCATCGATTTACCTGAGGGAGAAAATTAAAAGAGAGGTAGGTCCTATTACAAGTATTTGACAAAAATCTCTTCTAAAAGCTTTTGTATCTATATAAGTCAACTCTCAATGATATTTATCCACACAAACATGACATCTTGTCTAAACTGCTAGAGGCAGAAATGACTTCATCACCCTGAAAGTAACTTTTTTTTTTCAATTTTTTTTTCTTAATTTTCTCAATTGAAAATAAGCAACACCGTGATGTGTGAACGATGTATGACAGAAATAAAAGACGGTGAATGCCATTTCATTTTGACAGTGAAAGAAGAACATATCTTTCATCATATAATTATAATAGCAATCCAAATAAGGATGTCTTGAATATTTTCTCCTTTACTGACGAAGCTGATGGTGCTATGTTATTTTTCTAATTTCATTTGTAATACCCTGTACAGAGAATTGTTTGGACTCTGTAATATTCTGTTATACTCTGCCTTAATTTACACATCCAAAGTCCTTTTAGTGCATTTTCTCCTTACCCCTCCATTTCTATCACTTTTTTTTTGTGCTTTCTATTTTGTTTTGGTTTGGGTTTTTGTTTTTTTTTCTTTATTTGCCTCAATATCTTATGGCTGTTATACAGTATATCACCACCAGCACGTCAAATGTTCTGTTTTCTTTCATTCACATGAAATGTAAGCAAATGGCCTTGAAAACAGATCATTCAATTCAATTCAAGTCAAAGGCTTAATTAAACCAAAACATGTTAAAAACTGAAATAAAAGAATGAGTCCCTAGAATTTCAGTTTAAACTTGTATCACTGTATTTAATTTATCTTTAACTCCTCTTTCACTGAGCAGAGTCCAGGTCTCACACCAATAACGTTATGGTAAAAGTGCAGAATGTTAATAATATTCTTAGTTTTTGCACAGATGGCTGATTTGCTAAGTTTGCAAATATACAGACAAGTTAAATATACACTTGGTTCATCTGAAGACTTATGATGTCTGAGATTCATAAACATTTTGGAAGATATTATGAAGGGCGACAGATTGAGTGGAAGGCAATGAAAACAATAAGGAGAGGATTTATTTACAAAGCCTTGAGAATGACAGCAACAGAAGATGGTAGAATAGCTACGCACAGACATGATTTTACAATTTTGTCAAGGATGCTGTGTCCACCTCACTAGGCAGAAGAAGAACAACAAGAAAGACTTACAGTCACGGTCAGTGATAAAATGATTCTCTTTCTCACTCTCATCTCCTCACAATCTGCAATTCTTATGAAATGGCATGGGACAACAAAGGATTTCATGATCGCGACATTCTCAAATCATGTTTTTTGTTACTTTTGACAGAAATCCTTTCAAGTCTTGTTGTGCTTCTTATTCACAGCAACAACCTATGTTAGTTTAACAAATGTACCCAGATGTCACTTTATGACATAATTTTTCCAGAATTACGTAATCAGCTAATTTACAATGTGAATAAAAATATTAAGGAGGTAACACAGTCTTTGTGCCATCCACTTAATAGTAGCTTTCTTCTTAACTCTTAAGTCACAATCTAGATTCTTTCAAACTACAATCCCTGTATGAGATATTAATTAATTTGCTGAACATCGTCAAATTACCAAAGTATACATCAAATAGAACCACACATCCTATAAACTGCAGAAAAACATATGGGCAATGTGAAATGAGTGGCAACCATTAGACACCAAATGCATGAAAAGGAGCTGCTGTTAAAAATGTGACAACCAATTTTTCAAAAACCAAACATGCAACATACATGTATATTCATATATTTCAAATAAACAGAGACAATGAAGTATAGATAAGAAACAGTTCTGTTAAATTTGATTTAAATGCATAATTTGCTCTCTTTCGTATGTTTGACTGCCATCCTCCTAGTGCCCTTACTGTGCAGCCTTATTGACAAACATGCTCTACACTTACGCCATGTTTGTCTTAAATGAACTGTGTGAGGGTGTTTGTGTATGTTCAGTGTCCCTATAGCATGTAGAATACTTACTGGCCAAAAATGAAAGCCCTCTGTCTCATATTGCTTCCTAAAAAGCCTATTCCATAGGCTGATCGTTTCATAGTCAGTGTGTGCAGAAGAGCAGGCGGGTTGTGAAGGCCCGTTCTATTCTGTTAATTTTTGCATTGAGCCTTGCCAGGATATAACTCTTTATAAACTTTTTACATTTTGCTACAGTACAGTGCTTTTAAAATCCAAATCACAAGATGTCTAAGAGAACTAAGCCCACAGCTTCTTTGAGTTTACAAAACAAGACACTGAGCTCTACCTGAATTTCCCTTTTTTTCCTTTAAAGCAGGCTTTATGTGCATGTCATGTCTGATGTTAGCATCTTAGGGAAGTACAAATGCCAAAGTCTCTTCAGTTTTGACAATCAGTGTTCTTATGTAGTAGTGCCATCAGTGAAATCATGTAATAAACAGTGTTTGTGTTGCCACATCAAAAACTGAGGCATATATGTGTATAACATGCCCATGTTAAAATTAGTTTAAAGTCATTCAAGATGCCACCTGATTTTAATGTTAGTAAAGTAATAATGAAAGTACCTGGTGTAGGTTTGACCAAGATCTAGCGTCGCATTTCATGCACTAAAATTGAAAAGTGACCCCATCTAGTCTAGTTTCAAACTCGGAACCTCGCGGTTTTCAAAAGTCCACCACCTCAATCCCACAGTTACGCCCTCTACGCGATTGACCCAATTCAAATGCTTAAAAGAAGACATGTCTAGGGCCTAATATTATAATACTCAGAGAAAAGAAAAATAAACGGGAGAAATTCCGGAAGGATTTCCATATCTGGGAAATGATCAATCAAAGCCACAAAAATTCCACCAGGCTTGTCGGGGGAGCTCCAACCACCCCCCCCAAAAAAA
>JAOWAY010429017.1:0-13907 GCA_028565895.1 Goniobranchus geometricus | reverse complement strand
TTGTCTCTCTCTCTCTCTCTCTCTCTCTCTCTCTCTCTCTCTCTCTCTCTCTCTCTCTAAATTTTAAAAAACAACAACAAAAACTCATGAAACAAGAGAGAAGCAAAAGAGAGGAGGACTGCAGTCAATGGCATGGACTGAACACAAAAAAAACCTTCCCGTCATTTCTACCTTCCTCTCCTCCCGAAAAAAGAAGGGACAGAAAGTATCACCCAGTCTCCAGATTCCACATGTCACAAAATAAATCACATATCCATGTTACCAGGAATTACCTTATGAGGCACTGGTGCGTATTTCATACACATAAAGTCCAGTGATCAAACCTGGTTACAATGGGCCTACTACTACCACCACTGCAAATAACCAGTCATCCCTCTCCTAACTTATGACATATAGGCCTACATACACCCTTGTGGTGGTCAAGAAGCTTTGAGGAGGCAAAAACTATGTCAACAATAAAACAAACAAAAAACCTTGGCTGATAGGGCAATAGATGTGAAATTGTGAAAAGCTAGTATTTTCTGCCAAACCTACCCAGCCACTGCATTCATTGTGATAAATGTTTGACTCCTTCACACATCTTCCAGAAAGAGGGAAAACCTAAACAAGAGCCAAACTTTAAAGCTTACATAATAGTGGAATTCAGATAGAATCAACACCATAGTACCAGGAACGAATGTTGAATTTAAGTGAGATGCAAATTATCCATTCCCAAGTCCACTGCATTGAAACATTTATGTGTTTATCGCTTACTTCTTAGTACATTGAAAATTAACTTTCTCATATTAGTTTTGGGTTTCTCAATCATAACTATCAACCATAACAAAATTTTTTTTTTTTTAAAGACAGATGCTGATTTCAAAATCTTTAATCCTACGTCATGTGTATGCAGTCACTGAATCAGTGGTGGACAGAAATCCAGACAAGTGAGAGGTGTGCTTGTACTGCACACAGAGTGAATGAAACAGCTTCCAGTGGTCTTGTACTAACATAATGACGAAAAGGCAATAAGGCTATAAACTGAGGCACAACTAAGATTGACACACACACGAAGCCGACATATGAGTTGGCAAGAGATTTCACTGAGACTGTACAACTTATCACACCTAAAACCAGACTTAGTCAATAGCTTTAAAGAAAAGGCAAACAGTACTGAAATTTCAATCTCAATAAGAACTGGTAATGTTGATTTGAAATAAAGTGGAACACACTTTACAGTTATTGAAAAAATCCAAGGCAAAAACCATGAATTGTAAATCCCCCCTCCCCCCTAGTTATTCTGTTATGTCGCCTAAATCAGATCAAAGGGGCAGTAGAGGCATCAAGCACTTTGAGATGTTCATTCATAGAAAGTCCTAAAGAAATGGCATTATTATTATTATTATTATTATTATTAGGGGATTATCTTATATAGGCCACATATGAGATCAGACATCTCCTTACATTGTGTAAAGTAATCCAATGTAAGAATCCATTCCCATCAAATGTTGTCAGGAGACTTACTTTTTCCTTTTCATTTGAACGGCTAGAAAAAGCCTGACATGAAGTCAAATCCAAAGAATCTTGACAAATTCAAGTTCATTATTGATGGTCAAACACTTTGCTTTTTTGATCATGCAGGGATATAAATGCACTATGAACAAAATTCTGAAACATCACCTGGCACTAATATAATACAGAAGCAAAGTGTTTGACCATCAATAATGAACTTGAATTTGTCAAGATCCTTTGGATTTGACTTCATGTCAGGCTTTTTCTAGCCATTCAAATGAAAAGGAAAAAGTAAGTCTCCTGACAACATTTGATGGGTATGGATTCTTACATTGGATTACTTTACACAATGTAAGGAGATGTCTGACCTCATAATCCCTGTTCATGATTTTCAAGCACAAGCAGTAGAAATGAAATAAAAGAAGACACTAAGATAACTGAAATGTAATTAACATCTCCAGCAACAGTAGGACTGTGGGTAGTTCATTAGGCCTGCGACTGAAAGGTTGCAGGTTCGATTCTTGGTATGGGCACAGTGATTTAACATTAGAAAGGTTATTAACACTTATTGCCTCCATTTCCAGCGCTGTTCTTACAGCTGACGGCTTTCGTTTACAGCCAAAAGACAAATTTCCATTCAGTGATGAATATGGTTTGTTATTTTTTGTTCCTTCAACAACATGAGCAAATTCTTTTCATTTCGAGGGAAATTTTACATAGGACAGATTAAGTGGGCAGAGGATTGTGAAACTGAATTAAATTCTATTTATATGAAGATTACATACAACAAAAAAGTTTTTTTTTCAAAAGAGGAATAAATAAATACTATAGTGATTTGTATGGTAATTGCATTAAGGGATTATTTTAATCAACCATAAATGAATAAGTAATCTTGTAGTACAAAGGAATGGTATTTCATCTTGAATATTCTGTAATCCGGTATGATAAATCTCAGACATCAAGGAATGCCCATATATAAAGGATAAGCCACATCAATTGAAGTTACAAAATATAATAACCTTTTTCTTCATGAACAGCAATGGTTTAAATTTCACAAAAATAATGTTCAGAATTTTATGACATAAATTCAGCATCATGCTGATGAACTCCGTTACAGTAGTCTCATTGTCAAAGTCAGAGATTATTTGTTTTTTGGTTTGTATATCGTGTGGTTTTAAACCCCTGTCAACTGCAAGTCTTCTCAGCGCCCATGCAAAAATATATAAGCTAAAAGCTAATTAATAGTAAGAGAGAGAACAGAAATAGTGAAAAAAAAGGTTTTCAGATGAGGAAAAGTATTTGCTGAAAAGGGAAACTGGCATTTAACATAAATAATACGCATAATACATAGCAATATAAGGTTACGAAAATGTTTAACGGAGAGATGATATACAGATAAAAATTATAATTTCAAACAAAACCAAATTAAAAATGGCCATCAAGCCCTAAACTGTTCACGACTACTACCCAGAATTTTCTACCACCATTTGTATTCAAAATAGGGATAGCCACCAAAAAATGCCTCCTTCCCTTACAAAGTAACTCGATCCCTCAGTGAACACCAAAGTCAGCCTGACAGAAGATCAACAGGCGAGAGCTTAGGCTCTCACTGAACCCTTAGTTGCTTTGGGGACATTGGCAGTGGGACTATTCCAGTACATCTCAGGGGACAACCCTTGAACCCAATAATCAGATCAATAAAACATTTGCAGATTAAAAATGCAAAATTTATCTGTACTTCTATAGCAAAAATTGGCATCTTATTTTTTGAGAATTGATAAAACAAAGAAATCTCATCCTATCACTTCAGTTAAGCCAGCAAAATAAATATGGACTTACTTTTATCAGGTTTTCATCGCAGCCACAAAGTATATAATAATCTAAAAACTCCACTACTACACATTTTTTTTATATTAAAAACTTCAGCTAATTAGCAAAAATCTTTCAATCTGTGGTAAGTTCCACAAATACACTCACAAAATTCCTTGATGTATTCAGAGAACATTCAAAAAGATGATCAAAACAATAACTAATCATTCTGATCCTAAAACTGGAAATTACAAAATTATGTAATGCCTAAGAATAGCAAGAAATGACTGAGAAATTCTGGTGCGAATTGATTGAAAAATAAACAGGAAGGTGGATATTGAAGATGTGTAAAATTATATAATCAACATCTAATATTGCATTATTTCCATCCTATGAGTCATGATAGGAACATATTTTTCTTTAATTTTTATTTCCACTGTTTTGCACGGCAATGTAGCAAACTTCTTTCCATCTTGCACAACTTTCAGGAAGGTTTTTGGAACATCAAAAAAATTTAAACCAAGTCTTAAATGTTCAAAATGTATGTAAATGATAACTATCTATGACCAATTGTTACATCTTAGTTGTGCTTATTCTGAAAATCAAATCCTGTTACCAAAATCATATGTCAGCTTTTCTTGCATTTTAAATTGTTTTGTTTCAACAATCATGAAAATAGACTTTTGCAAACTGATGAGGCAAAAATTGAACAATTAACATAAAAAGGTCCCCAAAATCCTGGTCTCATTTATCACCTTAAAGGCACATTTGGTTTGTGAATCAACTTCAACTTTTACAGTACTGGAAAGGCAACTGAAAATATACCTAAAACACCCAACATGTTAAGAACATTTAAAATATTAAACTCACACAATATCAAAATTTTAAATGCCTTAAAAGGATCAAAATTCTATCTTGCATGAGATATTATCCAAGTTCAAATAGACAAAATCTGGACAATTTAATTTTCAATAGCGTCAACTAAGAACAGTGTTGTCACGAATTTCAGGATTAAGGATTAAGCCTGCAGTCTACATCTAAACAAAGAGAAGAGGGACCTGAGAAAATACACTCAAAGGTATGACCTTTACTGACCCTCACATTTGTCACGTTTATTAGTGCTACAAATTACGCATGGTTAGAAGAAGTGCCTTCATTCTAGCAATCGATAGGTGTGAAGTGTGGACAATAAGAAAATAAATGACAATAGAATCAACGGCTTTGAGATGAAGGTAACAGACAAATGCTGAGCCTTCCATGGACAGACTAAGTTAGTCACAAAGAAAAATGGAGACAACTAGAAGTACCCCTGAACTGCCTTTGCAAAGTGTAACAGAAAATTGAAATATTTCGGGCATATTAAACAACTGAAATTTTAGAAAAGCACTTTTTAGAGACAACTAGAGGGAAAAGAAAGGGGAACTAACCGACAAAGAGATATATATGACATCAAAGAATGGAAAGGAAAGAATTGGACAGTGGCCAGAAGAAATGCCATCAAAAGAGGAATGTTCACAAGGTTAGTGTCTACAGTTGTATAGGTTTTTCCTAACCCATGCACTTTCCTAAGACAATGCAACATGGCTACTCAACATAGGTAATGCACATCTTGTCTTAAACATATACTTCCTATGGAATTCTGACTCTTTATTTCAATTTCTTTAAAATAAGGAAATAATACACAAAGAATGCATAAATGATTTTTATAATCTAAGATTCTTATAAAAAGTTCATAACATGTGTCAGATCAACTACAAACATTATAACATAAGTAAAACTTAGTGAAAAGAATCAATGCCTGGGTATATGGTTCACAAAAATTAATTTGCTTCAAAATCAATCAATCAATTAGGCTTTTATCATAATCAGAATAGTTAAAGATAATTTCAGTTGCTGATGGGCAAGTTATAAGAATAACAAAAACAAAAACGAAAGAAAAAACAAAAAACATCAGGCGGACAGCTCATTGGCTAACAATACTCACAACCATTTACCTAAAATCCCATATCACCTGACAAGGCAAAGGGCGTTTTTTTCTCCCATATTTACTTCAAACATCCCCTCTCATTATGGCCATCATCCCCCCTTTGCAAATGTAAGGGCTGGACTACTTGTAAAAATACTTTCATCTCCATGAAAGACAAGAAATCATCCTGTGCAAATCAAGCATGGCCACAATAAACAGTCTGCAGACGATCATGTACAAGCCATTGTGAGATCATGGACATCAGTCATACTGCCAAATGATGTGAAATCTATGCCTTTATGCCTTCACTGCATCTTTCAAACAAAGGCAAGAAGATTAGGAGTGAAGGTTGGACACTGGTCAAACTGGTACATAGGATGATTAATATTGCTTATCCAAATCTGTACAATAGTCACTCATAGTATACCTAAGTTTTACTGGTCTGTGAATTGATTGACATGAAGGGTAGATTAAAGCTGTAGACAACAAAAATTGCATTTATATAGCGCTTTCCATCTTTCTAAAAACAGTCTCATAGTGCTTTTTCAATACTTTATCACTAGCAGGCATACTCCCTAGGGAGTATGCAGTAAAGGGCAGTACATTCAGAACAACAATACTAGCCTATTACTAGTTACTAATTTGACACCTGAGTCCAGTGAAGCAATCAGGGTTAATTTTCTTGCTTCAGGAGAAAAAAATAAGTCATCGCTGATGGGAATCAAACCCAGATCTCCTGATCCCAAACTGACACCTTAATCATTGAGCCATCTTCAGACAATGACTGAAGATATAATAACTGGGTTAAATGTTTAGGTATGTTACAATGACTTATGAGCAATTTCTACATCTTAGTTGTGCATATTCTGAAAATTAAATACTTTTCAAAATCATACGTCAGCTTTTTTAGCATTCCAAATTTTTTTTTTTCTAGTTGGGCAGAGAGAATTCTTAGACTGAGGAGATGTCAAAAAGTGAACTAACAATTAAAATAAAATGGCCCTTCTGAAAATCAACATAAAATTCTAACCCCCTTTACCATCTTAAAGGCATATTTGGTTTGTAAAGTCGGAAAAATCTACCCAATTAAGAACATGATCCTTCAGGAATACACAACAAATTTTATAGCACTAGAAAGGTAACGGAAAATACATATAAAGCATCCAACATGTTAAGAACATTTCACCCAGTCAAGACTTAGGTAAAATTTAAAGTGCATCTTTGGATGATGTCCCCCTTTTCAATTCCTCCCAGGTGGGAATGTAAGCTGATAACCACTGTAATTGACTTGGCAAAAATCAATCTTAAATAATACTTTTAACACTGAGCTTTGCAAAATGGAAATGCAAGCGAGAGACTTAGATAGTTTCTAAACAAGTTTACTCTTATCTGCTACAATGTAATGCACACTAATAAAGCAAGAACAGGACAGCAGTGATGTTAAGTCAACAGAACGATACATGAATCCAACATCTGTATCCATCACTTTTGCATAAGATCGACTCTGCTAAATCACCATTACCCAGGTTTTCACTTTGAGGTGATTTTGGGTGGAATGAGAAATGAAAACCATAAGAATTTGGAAATTCTTTCTCAACAACAACAACAATAATAATACTAATAATACTAATAATAATACTAATAATACTAATAATAATAATAATAATAATAATAATAATAATAATAATGATGATGATGATGATGATCACTAGATGATGAAAATGATGATAATAATATCTATTTAGAAGGTGCCATTTCTTGAAAGAGCTCAATGAGTCTCACTTTTTGAAAAATGTATATATTTATACATAAACAAAGATTTAAGAATTTGGGAACAAAAACAAATGTTTAAAACATTTTAAAAAAACTCCTTTCTGTCAATTCTCCATAAACAAATGTATTAAACAAATCAAAGAAGACAAAGCATACATTACATTATTATAAAATTATATTATGATAAAAAATAAATTACTTCTCTTTCACCTGGTTATTTACACAATCCTTTTTCAATTAAAAGTAACATAGTTATCCATCACCATCAACAGTGCAAGAAAGACCTCTTCGTTCTCAGAGAACAATCATCAACAGATGACAGTCAAATACCTGTCTTGTAGCAAGACTCTTGATTAAGTTAAAGCCATCTATCACAAAATAACACTTCATAAAACATGCTGCTTAAAATGCATTTAATAATTCAAACCAACAACATAGAATTATTGAAATTCCTGTTATACTGTTGAGTATAAATGAATCAATACTGACTTATGACAAGATCCTAGTTCATACACATATTCTCATATTGCTTATTTTCAATAATTTATTGTGAAGGCATGAATAACAAAACATTTTATATTTGATTTTCTGCTATGAAAAAGTAAATTGTGGATTAAAAATTTAAAAAAACATCAAAAAACAATACATGAAAACAGACTTGTAATTACATTTTCTGTAAAATTCTATTTACTTGCCATTTTTACAATCAAATTTCTTCTCAAGCAACTAATCCCAAATTTATTAAAACTCTACAATTGCCTGCTTCACAGACGACTTTAAGACAGTTGAGTCCTCTTGAATCTAGTGTCATAGGACATTGAGAGAGAACCTAAAAATTCAATCCGTACGAGGTTGAAATGACTTTTTTCAAAGGACAAGGTACCATTTTATGGAAAGTTGATTTAGAAATATATAAATTGCTTACTTCTGAAGTCTTACTTCTCTTTCACTAATATCATTGCCATTTCAATTTATTACGACTGAATTTTTTGTTGCTCCTTTTTTTGGTGCTTGTACTACACTAAGTATAAATGAAATAACCACATGTCATCAAGTACAAACTAATCAATGAAAAAGATGTGATAATAATATGCATGATCAAAGGGAGTTTTCAATGTGAAGGGAACAACTGAGTAAACCTGCTAGGCCTGGACTAGAGCAATGCTGGCAATGGAGAACAGTATACATAATGCAGAAAGGAAAGGAGTTAGAAACTCAATGACCGCCTGATTTTAATCATGTAGCAACCCATTTGGTTAGTTTTGACTTGAAAAAAAGCCTGGCAGTTGTTTACACGATCAGAAGAGAAGTGTCAGGTCTTGTACAGAAAAAAGAAAATGGGACCATGGCAAGCCATTGAGGTTATACAGAAATTGATTTTATGCAATTCCAAGTTATGTAGCTCTTTTTACAATGCATTTCTTTCTGGTGTGAATTTCCGTACTTGTTTTGGTATTTTTAAGCCCTTTCGTATAAAGTATATTGCCAGTTATCATGCATCAATCATTCATGAGAAAAATATAGTATAATTGAGCATGTTGGATAAGTGAACAATGGTCTCTTGACATTGAAATGCCACATTGCTTGTTTTATCTAAAAAATAAACATTGTATAGCTGTGGTTGAGAGCTTATTGTAGCTTTTAAATCAAACTAGCACATTGTTCTGAAAGGTAGAATGGGTTGTTACATGTGCTATTTGCCAAAGCTACCATCGAATAGTGTGAAAATCTGCTTTCACCATGTGTCTCAAAATTGAATGCTAAGTAACAGGCAACTACTATATGGTAAAATACTGATTTCATTCCATATTATTTACGCCAGACAACTGATAGGTGTGACATGGTAAAAAACTGATTTCTTCTCTTGTTGTTTATGCAAGAGTCCAAAAATTGAGTATGCCAGAGAGATTATAGGTAAGGTAAAATGAAGGAATTTTCACCCCTGGGATTCTGGTCGAATATCTGGCATGACATGCAAGTGGCAGGCGACTGCCTGAGTCATACCAGCAGATAATATAAATGCGAATGTCATACAAATATTAATGAGAAGTATTTTCACAGGCAATGGCTGAAGCTGATTTACTGCTGCTGACAGAGATCAGCTACAGCGGGTAGTTTTCACAGGAAGTATGGCACTTAAATAACATGATCAGATAGTTTTTAAAAAACATGACATTTGTCAACATTAAAAGGCAGTCACAAGTTTCTGTACCCTTCCTGCATTACAAAAATTAAACACAATAAGTAATAGTCTCTGATAAACAAATAGACAATATTTGCCTTCCACAAACAGGTATAATGCCTTTTTGTGCTAAACTTTGGTATATTCTGGAAGTTTGCTAGATGGCCCACATCAGGTTTCAGCTGCTACAGATAAAGTGATTTCTTGAAAATCTGTTCCATGGTAGTCACCTCATTATCTTCAAGTGGAACAAGAGGAGATCGTGTGGGTCCTCCAAAATAGCCAAACCATTCCATTGCCGTTTTCAGCCCAGGCACTCCAAATCGTCTTGTTACCTGATGAAGTGAAAATTTTTGATACAATTAATGACAGAGATATACTTATTTAAGCTAGACATTGATTACAGACAACGTTTTTTAGCTTTTTTCAAATGTGTTGTGTTTTCTCGTCACTCTCATTGTTAGAAGAGGGAATGGGAGCAATTATGTCTAATTCGCAAATAACCTTCACTTAATATTTCAATAACATGCATTCAAAATCAATGTTAATCATTCCTTACTATTAAATCTGTAAAAGTAATTTTAAGATCAATGAAAGCTTCTTCAATTCTAGAGGATATGAATGTATCAAAAAGCACATACGTATACATTTGGATTAAAATGAAAAATGTCGCCCAGTTTTCTCAGCAAAATCCTGAGAAGTGTAGAAGTGAATTAAATCTATCAGTCTAATCTTCTTAGAGGGTAAATCAAGAGGAACATCCAATGGTGTTCAAATGATACAATAAAGCATAAAGTAGAATGTACAATTGCATGCCCATTTCCCACAATGCATACAATGGTTTGTCATCACACAAGGTTTTCCAAATATCAGAGCGCACATTACTTTAAGTCATTATCAAGAGTCTCTTTTTGAGGTACCGGACTTTTGTCCCTTCTTATATTACTTTTTTTGTTTTCAAGTCCGACTTACTGTTATATAATATTTTTTTGCCATTTGAAAAAAAAATTTTGTACAAGATTTCGAGGTTGTTTTCAAACCTTTCAAAAACATGCTCCTTCCTATATAACTGAACAATTAACAATATACATTCCTTGCTGCCTGTCTTCCAGTTTTGATCATAGAATTCTAATAAAGCCAAAATGAAGAAAAAGTTGGTAAGTGATCTTTCGCTTTAACTGCTCCTCGAACTTGGAACTCTTTGCCAAAACTTATTAGAATTTTGTATTGACGCGAATATCATCCTTTGGTGCTAGATGTATATACATTTTTGATATGTAATGCCCGTACTCATAGTTTCATTTGTTTAAGCGCATAGAGCCTGTTCATATGGGGTAGGGCACTAGGGAGAAATATTCATCTTTATTATAATTATCTATAAGCTATAATGAGCCAGCCTGATAAGATCACGGCAGTCATTCACCTTTAAGCTGACTCTATCAACAACATAAAACCTAAAATCAGTATGCCTGGCATTTTTATGGAGTGATTCACTATATATAATTCTATTCCTGTTGACAGTCGATAAGGCAAAGGGCATCCAACCCACTTTCCACCTTGCTCTGTTTTGGGCAAACATCTTGGCTGTTCCTCATGTCAGGTTAACTCTCTCCAGTTCACTCTCAAAAGTTCTCCTCCATGTCTGCCTGGACATTCTGACCTTTCTCTTTCCCTGAAGGAATCAAGGGCTTTCCTAGAGCAGTTTTCTGGTGATTTTCATAAGGTTTGCCCAATCAAGTTCCATTTTCTTTTCCTGGCATGGTTTTAAACTGGCTCTTGCCTTGTTTTTGCTATTCTCTATTACTAATTCTTAGTGGCAAATATATCTTAAGTATATTCCGTACGCAACAGTTGACTAAACTTTGTAGTTTATGTATGTTTGTCTTTGTTATTGTCCATTTTTCACTCACCATCATATAATTTCACTAAATCTTTTTTTTTTCAAAACACCAGAGGCTTGATTTGTTATTACTTACACATGCATTTGGTCCAACAAGTCTCAACTGTAAATCCATAGCAGCCTTTAAGTCACTAGATAGGGCAAGGGCCTCCAATCTGCAGACCTCTTCACCTAAAACATTTGCTAATGCACAAACTCCTCCAACACAACCTAATAGAGAGAACAAACAAACAAAATTACCACACTGTTTTGATGAAACGATGAAACAAAAATATTCCCAATCAATCAGTGGAAGAGATGTATCTTATGCCATTGCAGCAATCTCCTATGATAAACAGAAATCACTTACCATAAACACCCCTCAGTAACACACTCCCACTTATAATACGCATCCTTTTTTAAGAAAGCAAAAAGTGGTCAAGATCATATCCCATCAATTAATACGCATCCCCAAAACTTGACAAACGCCGAGTCACCTCCATGTATATTTTGATGCCAATCAAGACAGAGTTGACAAAAATTGAAGTAGATCTAGCATTTGGCCGATATCCGGTGTTGTGTGACCTCTCCATAGGAAGTAAATAGTAGTAGCAATAAGCAAGAGAAATGGAAACCGGCCTTTACTATAATAACCTAAACTTGTCGGGAGTGCATTCCCCTTGTTTCCCAAAGAAAACATGGTAATCTAATTTTCTGATCTGGCGGGTTTTTCGCTGGTCAAATTTTGTAAACCACAGAAAACATCTACCCCCACTTTGGTGCCATTTCAGAAGAAAAAAGTTGTGCATTACAGCAGGTATTTTCGGTACTTTATCCGGTGATCAATGAAATTTAAATCTTAAACTAAAAAATTCTCAAGAGTTAATTGATCGGTGATGATTGATACTGATGTTGCCCAGCTCATCATCTGATGATCCAGTCGTGATTAAGCCACATCTTTCTACAGATACGAAGCGGGATGGGTCCTGATATAACCACAGCATGGCTCTCGAGTTAAAGTGAAAGAGGCTCGGTGCTCCTACACGGTTGTATTACAGAGGACCAAACTTTCCTCAAGGAAAAAAGTAGCCCTGCATACCCTTTGAGGATGATCTAAGAGATTTTAACTTTTATTGCATAACTTTTTGTTTACTCTAACAACGTATAAGGAATGTAATTACCATTTTAGGTAATTTCAGTGCCTTCCAAAACTTAGAAAAAAATTCTTACAATTTAATTCTTACGAGTCGGCATGACTGAAAAATGCATGTCAAAAAGAAAAAGAAATGTCTGATTGAGGTTTGCAGAAGCAATCCATAGAATCAGTACCATTATAGGGGTACCCTAAAGACATTTTTAAAAATACCCCACCAAATCAGAGAAAGAAAACTTCAACATCCAATTAGCTTGAAAAGGGGAATGGCACAAAAAAAAAAACAAAAAAAAAAGAAAAAACAGACAGGAGGGGAAATCAAATGTGATCCCTGTGAAAGCCTTCCTGACCTCCTTGGTCAAAAATGCAAGTATCGGATGGCCACAAAAAGATTATCATCCAGGCTATCCAGAACAGCAGCCAACTTGAACAAATGTGAATTCAAAGATTCCCCAACGTGCCCTAAGTGCCATGCTCTTCCCTTAAACACACACATCTAGTCTCCCATTGCCCAAATACAAAGCTTGAGGGAGGATATGAAACCCTTAATAGATGTGATGGTTGATTCTTGACCTGTGTTGACACAATTAACTCGGAAGTGTGGCCGCACATTACTACTAGAGATAATAAGGGAAAAAAAGGAACTTCTTATTTTTGCATTACCATTAGTCCTTTATTAAAATGACAAAGATTGTACATTAAGCCAATCCTCTGTCATTGGCCTAAGAATGCCTGGAAGTTATGAACGGTATGAGAAATAAAACATGCTTTGCTTGTGGGCAACTTCTTGACAAGTAGATACGCTCATTCCATCTTCCTTACATGCTTTCTCTGATTTGGTAGCATCACCACCCCCCTGCAGCATCTGTAATACAACCTCAAAATAGGACTTAAACAACTTACCAACATTATATGCTGATAGAAGGAATCCTGCAGAACCGGCCAAGATTTTAAAGTCATTAGAAGATGTCTGGTACACCAAACCAGCAATACGTGTTATCTAAAAAGTAAGAGAGATATTCGAAAAAGTTTCATCAGTAATATTCTCACAAACATTTGTGAAATGAAGTAGGTCACCAATATATGTAAATCTCAACAACTTCCTGAAAATGTATGAGCAGGTCAAATATAAGACAAAAATGTTAAATAATTGAAAAAAGACAAAGATCCCTAATCTACCATGAGAATTGGACCCCACAGCAGCCATTAAGGTTTGTCAGTGCTTAAGTCTGAAGCACATGGTGACAATACATTCAACAATTGCCTTGATCCAAAAGCTGACATGAAAAGGACAAAAGCTGTACTTTAAAAAACCTTCATGCCAAGTCTGATGATCAGAATTACGCTTGCTTTTCAAGAATTGCCCCTACTAAAATGAAATGATCTAAGAACAATACTCCTTGCTTGAAGCAATTCTAGCTTCAAAAAATATCAGCTCTCACAACTTCTTGGAATATCTTTTTGGGTTTTATTTTGTTAGATCATTTTTTTAAATTAAACAATTTAGAAGTAGCAAGCACTCATTGAATAAGATTTGGATCTATAACAAAAAGTAAACCCCTTGCTTATGTAAATAAATTGAAATGCCAATGACTTAGAGAGAAAGAGAGAGAGAGAGAGAGAGAGAGAGAGAGAGAGAGAGAGAGAGAGAGAG
>JAOWAY010428906.1:0-13908 GCA_028565895.1 Goniobranchus geometricus | reverse complement strand
CTCTCTCTCTCTCTCTCTCTCTCTCTCTCTCTCTCTCTCTCTCTCTCTCTCTCTCTCTCTCTCTCTCTCATATATTTGCATAATGTAAATCTTTATACATAGAAATACAATTCAAAGTGTAAGGAACACAAAAAATGTTCCCCTTGACTAAATTGGGTATCAGGTGAGCTTCAAAGTAAGAGTAAGCCTGTAACAAAGTGACATTTTGTCCAAGAGCTAATAAATGCTACAGAAACTAGAAGTGCAGGCTCTTGGATGATGATCCATAATCGCTCTGAACAAACCTCATGAAAAGGAAAGGCAATTGACAAAAAAATGCGAGGACAAAAGGCTTTTGAAGGGGGAGAGGGGGGGCTTAAGTAAAACTAAGAACCCAGAAAATTTCAACATTTCAGACACATAAAGAAGAAATTAAAGTGAAAATGAAAGAGGTACCAGTAGAACAGAAGTACAGTAAATAAATAACAAAAGGGTAAAATCAATAGAGGAAAAGATTTTTACGACTACACCGTCCAGATGGGATTCTAAGTGAATGTGAGAGGAGGAGATCAGTTCCATTTCCCGGCAAAAAGTAGTGTTAGTGTGTGATTTTCTTACTCCGTACACCCTTGGAAGAAAAGAGCGCTTAGATTGCATTGGCCTGATACTCTCACTCTTGAGGCTTCAGACCTTTGTCTGATGTTGCACTGTGTTCACTTCATTTTGCAGTAAAACAAAGTATAAAGGCCTTCATGTCAAGTGCAATTCCACTAGAAACCTTGAAACTTAATGGTTTAATCAGAAACATGAAGTCATCTTGCTTTGTATGAAAGTCAACAGCCAGACTTTGATTTTATCAATAAGGTGGTACATGGAAAAGCAAATTATCATTTAATATGGCCTGTGTCTTTGAGCAAAGCTTTTAATAGATCAGCATTGTCGTCATGAATGTAAGGCTCGTGGATCCAACTGGCGAGATAGAACATGACAGTATCACGTCCATCAGCATGGGCTATGACCTTTATGATTTCTTGCTTCAATGTCAACTCCTTTCTGTAATCATCCTCAATGGCCCGGACAATTTGAGCTAAAATGAGAGATTTAAAAAAGAAAAAAAAGGTAAAATAGCAATCAATGTGAAAAAAAAAAAGAAAAAAGGCTTGAAACGTTTCATAATATAATTAAAACCAAAATTACTATTGAGCTAAAAATAAAGCAATTCAATTCAAATGCAGATTTCAAAATGCAATCTTACATCTCTTGTGGACACTCTTCTCTCTCTAAAAAATTTGACAATGTGCATGCATATCAAAATGTCATCATAAGTTAGTTAGTTAGTTATCCTCTGTCCTGTTCAGTGACACATAAGGCCAACACTTGGGATGCCAAAGTTCCATGTCTTGAGCTTTCTTTCTGACCTCACAAGCATTTCACATTCAAAATGTCATCATTACTAGTACATAATTTCTAAGTCATTGATTATACTTTGAGAGCTGGGACTCCATGAAGCAAATTGTTCTTGTGGCCTTACTTGAAGGACATACAACAAGTTAGTGTGATAAAGGATATGGATGGGCATATCTTAACCCTGTCAGACCTGGGCCCCTGCTCAGAAACTACCCTGTAACATGGCCTCCAGAGCAAAAAATGCTAAATTGTATAAGGTGCATCATAAATGCGTTGATGCATGTAAACTATTAGTCAGAGACAACTGAAGCTATGTCAAAATACTTATTAGATTCTTATCTTGAGTATTGCACAGGCCTTTTGATGAGATGTTATGTAACCAAATGACTCAATCCACAGAGAAACATTCACAAGTGAATGAGTGTTTCATTCTATCAGAACTCATCCGTGTGGGTAGTAGAGTCTGAATGATCCTCAAAAGTCAGAGATGAAGGATTGTTTCCTAATCATGCCAGCTGTTGCATGTGTAATTGTTGATATGAGCCGAAAATTGTGATTCTGAAGTGTATCTTGTCGTTCGATCGGTGCATTTGGAAATTGAGATGAGAGTCTAATGCGTTCATGAGACTTTTGATGAAAGGGGCCAGAAAAGGTAGATCTGCAATGTTGTGACTGGATTGTGTGCCGGTTGATGTACGGTGACCTTTGCTAATGCCAGTATTCTGTTTTGTAGTGCCAGTCTGCTCAACAGGTAAAACCTCACTTCACACACAAGTACTTCTCGCAAAATGAGCACATTACAGATGATTTCACCAGCTTGTATGGATTGTCCTTGTAGGCTACTCCAGGATTTTGCCATTTGTATTTGAGGTGCTTTTCACTCCACACAACACAGACATGATTTGCAGATGGTTCACCAAGAATTTCTGGGAAGTGCGGTCCATTCGTGAGTCATAGGGAGCAGGGCTCTTTGCGAACGTGGAGAACAGCAGCAGATCGATAATCCCTGATGAGTTCTAGGCACAACTGTTTGAGGTATCTTGTGAAATACTGGGGCTTTTTGGAGGCTGCAAGTGACTTTTCTTGGTACAATACATAACTATTATTGTAGCAGGCCCATATAAAACATTAAAAATTTCACAAAGAGGCATCATGGCCACTTGTAGTGCTTGCGGCTGCGATAAAGTTTTGCCATTTCGTCATTTTTGTCACATCCTCCCATGTAAGCATTGTAATCTTTTACAAGAAGTGGCATGTTGACCTCTAAAAAAGTTCCATCCTTGTTCCTTCTGTCAGTAGTTTCAACTATGGCTGGATTTTGATAGTTGGATATTAAGTGGATGGGTTTCCTGTCTTGCCATATCATAATTGTTAATCTGTTATGATGGAGTAACGGTTTTCACCCCTTTGAAGCTTGCAGATGTTCTTCAATTCCCCTGGAAAGTTCTTGCGGTTAGGAAGAATTGTTCCAATGACTCCTATTTTTAGCTCATGGAGTGTATATTCAGCAAAAGCAAAAGAATTGTAGTACCGATCAACGAGCACATGTGACTTCTGGTACAGTCCGCATGATGTAACGAGGCGAACTACAATATTTCCAGTTGCGCTTAATGGCCTGTGGATAATTTCTGCACTGCATTGAAGACATAGCCATTCTCAGCATCACATAACAGGTATGACTTGATAACCCATTTAGTGGGTTTATTCTTTATGTATTGTTTGATTCCCAAGCGATTCTTTGCTGGAATCATCCCTTCATCCAAGCTCAGAAATTTTCTCAGCTTGTAGTAGAGTTGAAATTTCGTGAGCAATCCATTCAGCATTGGACTGGTTTTATAAATCTTTTCCCTTTTGCCAATCGTATCATCTTCCTCATCAACAATGTGCAAGAATGACCATATAGCTAGAAAGCAATCCGTCATGATCTTTCAGAATTCAGGGGTAAAAGTCTTTACCATCACTCTGCAAATAGTCTCTATAGCTCAGTTTTGTGAGGACAGATTCCATATAAATCCTTATGCCTATAATTTCTAGAAGTGAAGTGTCTTGAAAGGATTTGGCAAAGTAAGAATTTGGTTTGAGCTTTCTTACTTGTTGAGCATGGAGATTTGTTTTGTCTACTAAATTTCTCCAATATTCAGCATCAGTGAATAGAGAGAGAAATTCCAGAGGTACACTGTCACTTATGATGCCATGCCCCATGTTCACAGGGCCTAATTCTTTGCCATTTTCATTGAAGTTGAGAATGGATTGTTCAATGAAAATATTAGTCCACTGTGCATCCCCTCCATCCATAATGTTTGTTGTCATAGGACCACGCCCACCTCTCTCTCTCCTCTCACGCTCGTGCTGGCTCTAGATATAGATCTATCGTCAATTTCTTCATCACTTGATCTAACCTCACCATTGTTGTCCTCACTGCTACTAGAATTACTTGAAGTCAAGATCAAGATCCATGTCTAATTCCTCATCATCGGACAATGTTTCCATCACCTGCTGCACAGTGAAGAGTTCACGCCTATTCCTTTTTCCTGAAAAAGTGCTGGATTCGTCAATTGATCACTTCATTGTGAAGAAATTGATTTTTCTTTATCAGACAACGACTTCGTGATCAAATCATGGAAGCTACCATTTGCAAAAGGCCTGTGCTGCATTAAATTCATGGCCAATTGGGATTGGTCAAATATTTTTAGAGTATAATGTCATTTTCTCTTCCTTCATACTGATTCCCGATTATTCAGGAATCTGTCATTTTGGGCCTGTTGGGGCATTCCAGATAAATAGGGAATACGGGGTGACGGGGTTAACGAGAGAGGAGGAGGTATCAAGGAGTTGGAAGGAAAACTTTTGAGAAAATCATGAATGAAGAAGGTGAGAGAGATAGTAAGGGATGGTGAAGTGGGAAAAGTAGATATGGATATGGGAGTGAGAATGGCCATAGAAAAGATGAAAAATTATACCACAGTTGGTCCAGGTGACACACCATTAGGCTCATGGAAATGCCACTGAAAGGTTGCAATCAATCTTTTCAAAAATTTATACAATGAAATCTTTGATGGTGAATGAGTGGAAAAAATGCATATTTTCCCACATTTTTCATGACGTGCATAGCTGCAACAATTACCTGGTCATAAGGTGATACGGTCACAGCCTCAAGTTGTGGGATAGAAACATTCAGGCAAGGTTGAGAGACGTGAAGATGTATGTGTACACAAGAGTATGGTTTCAGGTCAGGAAAAAATTACACCATGCTATGCTCTCTTTGAGATGATACTTAGACTACATAAATACTATGTAATGCTATGACAAAGCCATATATGTAAAGAGAGATGCATGAGAACAGGGCAGGATATGCATAAAGTGAGTGTGGAAACTGTCACATGCACAGAAGGACTTAAAAATTGATTTGAGGTGAAATTTGGGCCACATCAAAGACGAGTTCATAGTCCCTTCTTCACAATGATCATGGATATGCTAACATGAAACAGGACAGGAAGCTCCATGGGCGATAATGTCTGCTGATGACACTGTCCTTTGTAGTGAGTCCAAGATGCGGACTGAGATGAACTTGGAGAGGTGGTAAAATACATAAGACCAGAGCAGGATGGGGTTCAGTAGGAATAAGAGTAAGAAAGAGTAAATGAGTATCAACAAGAAAGAAGATGGAGGGATGGTTTAACTATAAATAAAGCAAGGAGGTGAAACGGGTAGACGACCCAAGTATTTAGGAGCAATGGTGCAAAACCAAAGTGGAAAAAAAGGCGTAGGCAGGATGGTGCTGATGGAGAAGAATATTGGGAATTTTATGTCAGGGATGGACAGTAATGTTAAATAAGGAGATGGGAGGGACCAAGAAGAAGATCAACTTAGACGAAAATTGAGTTATGCAAGGTTGAATTATCCAGGTCGACTTTATTCCCTCAGACATTAAATTTGTATGCATGCATTGTGAGGTAACTTTCAAGTCAATTCAAAAATTCATACCAACATCCTCAAGAGTCATTGTTGAGAACAAAATATTTGAAGTGGGTTTTGACTTCTGAAACTGTTGTAGAGAAACAAGTCCTTCTGCTGAAGTCACTTTGTGCTGCATTTTCAAAGTTATGCTTTCCTAGGAGATTCAAAGGAAACATAAAGTCGTTGTGGTGATTTTCATAAGCAAGACATGTAAAAGGGACTCAATACAGTACTACCCATCACATAAGAAGCTGTTTCAGCTCAAAACTTTTTTTTGGAGTGAAAAGGAATCATTTCTGTGTCTTCCTGTATCTAATAAAAACCTTTCCCACATTCATAGAAAAACGGTGACGAAATTCGGCACAAATACAGCATCATTCCATTCTGTAACTAACTCAACAAATGCAGCCATCAACACAAATTTGTATTGGTCTTAGCATTGTGCCAAACTGTCTTTAGCTGGTTCAAATCTTTACCTGCAAAATGTTCGCCTGGCTAAGGCAAAAGATGATAGTCATAGGGAATCAGTTAAACTGAAAGCACAGATGATTCAACACTTCCCTGGTGTAACCACCAAAGTGTTTCATATCTCTTCTATGGACAGGAGCATTGTCATAGTGAAAGACAAGTCCAGATTTAAAAGGCAAGGTAGCTTTTTCCACAAAGCTGATCTTATGTTTTCCTGACAAGCTACAGAGAGTACTGGTGGTTGAGATGTGCTGAGCCGGACCATTGCAAATCTACATTTATACCTTTAGTGTCCAAGAAAATCAAGTGTATGACCTTCAGTGAACACAATTTGATTTCAGTTCTTGTTTTGTCTTCAAACTGTTTTGCTGTTTGAGGAATTAGCTTTTTACGTATGAAGAAAATCTATCCTGTAACTAACTCTCACATACATTTGATCCTAAGACAACCAAACAGGCAACCCTCTGAAAAATGTTTGCTTTTATCTCCATTTGCACGGCATTTAATTTCAAGTGCATTACATTATACTGTAATATTCAGAAGCCATTTAGGATTTTGTGGCAAAACTTCATTGTTTTTACATAAAGGCTTGACGTACAATATGCATGCCAAGTTTGATAGCTGTTTATAAAGAGGGGAAGACTCCCTAGTCAAATTTATGTCTCACATTACCAAAGACCAGGTTAGATTGTATGATACATTCCATATCATGCTCCATTCATATATGAATACTAATGAATACCATTTCTTTCCTTAATTTCATCAAGACTGTAAGCTTTTCCCTGATCTGTTCTCACTCTAGAGCGCAAAAAATCATGAGGAACATCAAAACCATGCCCGGAGTGAAAGTAAACAGGGACTGTATGTCATGCAGACAACACCACCCTCACAACTGAAGGAGAAAGAGATCGAAAAGTGCTAGTTGACAAGATAGTTATTGAAAGCTAGAAAATGAAACTAAGCCTAGATGACAAGAAAACTAAACAATAGTTATCTCAAAAACAACAAAAAATTACCAAAGTGTGGCATAAACGTAATGGCATGGTGAAGATGCTTCTCGGAAAGAAATTTAACTGTCTGCTTCATTGATGATGACAGATGGTAGTAGCGAGACAGAAATCAAATGTAGAATTGGTCAAGCCAAAACTGCCTTTCAGGAAATGAAAAACATATTTATCAACGGAAATTTATCACAGACACTGAAATTGAGGCTTCTACAATGTTACATCTAACCCATTTTAATGTACTCGTGTAAGTCATGGAAAATAAAACACAAATTCAAAAAGCAAGTGGGAGCAGCAGAGATGTGGTTTTTAAAATGATTGTTGAGAATACTTTAGACAGACAGAAAAACAAACAAAGAAATACTTGAAATACCAAAGTCTATTCATTCATTTATGAGGAAAATAAGAAGAGAACAAGCATAATTCATGGGTCATGTGATGAAAAGAAATTATATAGAAAACTTGGTGAGAAATGGAAAGATTGAAGGTAAAAGAGCATGTGGACGGATACATGGATAAGAAGAGAGACAGAGAGAAAGAAGTAATTACAAGAACTATAAAATCAGCCTCAGCTTTTAATGACTAGCAAAGAATCATCTGAATGAAAACCAAGCTTAAAATATTTAACTCCAATATTATATCTTGTCCTTGACATGCTAGGGAAACTTGGAGAACAACTACGGGAATTGAACGGAAAATAGGGTACCGGTACATTTGAGAACAAATGCCTGAAGAAAGTTTTATCCATTAGATACAATGCATTCATGACAAGGGATGAAATAAGGGAATTATCTGGCCACATACCACTGTCAAAATTGAATATGAAGAGGAGATTGAAATATGTTTGGCATGTTTGCAGAGGGGACAGCATAAGAATCACACAACAAAATCCATATTGGGACACACCAGGAAAGAGAAAAAGAGATCGTCCAAAGGAAACACTAGAAAAACCATTATGTGAGAGGACAGGGCAATGAGAATGGCTATGATGACAGCAGCACAGGACAGAGATGGCTATTGACTGAATACTGAGGGCCTTTATGATGGCATTGCAAGGATGTAAGGTATAAGATGTAAGATCGAGATCAAAGGACAGCATACCATTGCATCCACAATTTCTTGAAGCGATTCACACATTGGCCCAAGCTCAAGGGGAAGAATTTTGGTCGATGAGGAAGAGTCATTATCATGGTCATTGAATCTGGATAAAAGCAAATTTAATAAAACAATAAATAAAGAGGAACATTAAAAGGGACTAATGCATAGGAGGAAAAGAAACATACAATAGAGTGTTTGATGCTGTTTTTGTCAATTGGTCAACTGACACTGCAGAATTGCCATTTGGCATGGGAAGTAAACATAAAATTGCAGCTTCTGTCAATGAGTAAAATTAATTAGAGCTTTTACATAGCATTTAACTCACTGACATGCTCAATGTGCTCTACAAGTGTTCCCCAACAGGCCTTTTCCAACCAAATATTTGTAGACTCCATATATGTTCTATACAAAGACGCACCCATTTCAAAAGTGCACTTGCCCTGGCATACTGACAAGGTGCTTCTCTGCCTATGCATGGGTACTTAATGAATCTGAGTGGGATGAGGAAATGTGTGTAAACAGCTCCAATGACTAAACAACATCAGAGAAATGCTGATGGCCTTAACCATATAAAATGTAAATGATCTGAAAAAGATTAGAACGGTCTGTCCAGAGTTTGTATACATGTGCAATCAACTGAATTGTGTTTAACCCAGGAACTTTTACTTTAAATCAATGTTTTTACCAAATTTGTTCCGCTGAAAAAGTTGTCATTAAAAAGAATCTTTATTAATAAATTGTAGTTAACTGGCAATTGTTGTATGTTTTCATTATATATGTTGTATTATGAATGCTCATGTTATATATCCATTCTTCATGAGGCAATTATATTACAAGTGAAATTTTTCAAAAATATCATTTAAAAATTGTACATAACATATACTTACACTTTATTCATCATCACGTTTGCCATTTTTGTAATGATATTCATTCCCTGAGACTTCAAAGATTCCCATTTTTGAATCAAGTTGTGAAAGTCAGCTGCCAAATCTTTTACTTTACGAAGATGCCCAGTCAAATTACCGGCTCCATGTTGCTTCACTTGGGGTGCTAGTAGATTTTTTAAAAAGCCAAAATTAAATGTAAACAGAATGTGCACAATAAAATTATGTAAGTACTATTCTGCAATAACTTTGTTACACCTTATATTTGTGTTTAAAATTAACTTCGCCACACCTATCAGTGTACAATTAAATTAACCGTTTACACCTTGTAAGTGTTCAACTAACTCTGTTACACTTTTTTAGTGTTCAATTATCGGCAATCCTCGAATGAAGACTTCCCAACTGTTACGCAGCCATTTTGAGATTTACTTGCTTGTCACACAGGAAGCTGACGCTTATTGTTTACCGCAAAACTTTTTTTAAACTGGCCAAACTTGTTTTTGGTTCCTCGTGATTTTTGAACTTCAATGCTGGGATCCCACAACTCAGTCCAAAAGCTGGCATACCCGAAGGTAGTGGTGGGGGGGTCCGCCACCCCACCTCCATCCGGGGAGCCCCCCCTTTTTTCTTTTGTATCCGAATAGGGGTTTATGGTAAAGGGGTTGACGTTAAAGAAGTTAAACACGCCTGCCCTTTTTGTCTATTGATGATGTTAGTTTAAAGCTTACTGCTTGTGACTATCGGGGTCAAAAATTAAAGAAAGGACTAACTGGAAAAAGAAGGAATCAACAGAAAATAGAAATACATCTATCTGTCTCAGACCAATCTGGGAACTTACCTGTCACAGTAACAACATCTGGTTCACATGTAAACGGACGGGAAGCCTTCTTTCGAGGAGTGCCCAATTATCGCTGTTACACCCCATATTTGTATTTTATTTCTATAAGAAAGTAAGGATAGTCCCGTATTCATGACTGGGTATAGGGGAATTAGGGGTAGAGCCCTAATCATACTAGGCATACGGCAAAATGTGGTAGTTTGCCATTGCTTTCCACGCCGCCTTTACTTCCGCCAAATCTAAAAAGACTGAGCTACTCATTTATACTGCTGCTGGGTGAACAGGGGGTCCCAAAAAAAAATCCACTTCCCGGCTGCATTCGAACTCAGACCACCTTGCATGGCAATCAGCCACTCTACCAACTGAGCTACCGGGCCACCACTTCTATCATATCTATTACAAAAGCTGATTTTGGGCCAACTTGGAACATCATGGCGGCGGGGACATCAGTCGCGGATTTGTGCCAAGATTTAGATCATGATTTGGTACTTATTAAGAATATGGGTCCCGTTTGTTTACACTTAGCAGCCATGATGGTTTAAAATAAATATACCGCAAAATAATAACTACAATAGGTCTACAGCTCAATTCAGTCCTGATAAGGACTGTGTATGATTTCATAGTTAGTCCTATCAAGGAGGTCACGGGTTCAAAACGCATTATGAGAACAGTTCAAAGAAGGTCTTATTTTTAAAAAAATAATAAATTTACCATTCTTATGCCAACCTGGTGTAACCTCTTGCCGTGGCCGCCATCGTGACAACCAAACATGACCCATAGTCTTAATTTATAAGTACCGATGATTCCATATCTGTATACCTGGTGAGGTAACAGGTGAGAGTGGGTTCTGGCCTGTGCATGCTGACGTTATAAGACCAGAAGATATAGATCCATCCGTATCTTTTAGAGGGGATGACATTTCTACTCTGAATCTGTTGATGATCCAAGTAATAATAACTCAGACGTAAGATTCATTTAAAGTGAACTGTAACAACAACGGTTCCTTTTTCACGAACTTAACAAATTAACGAGTAACTGGATCTAATCCTATAGTATATCAGTGGTATATCAGATAGAGTGATAGGATTCAGGAGCGTAGTAGTAGTAGTAGTTGTTGTAGTAGGCCTCAATAGTAGTCGCGGTTATTGGTTAGGCTTGTGACGTTTGTTTTGAGGCCAATCTCGATCTAGTTTAGAGTTGCTCCCCTTGATAAAGAGGCCCTTTTCTTTGAATGAAAATTAATCAGAATATCGGTTGCCAACACTGACTTATTGGTTTACAAACATGGCGGCTAACCAAAATTTGGACCGTAACACTGATTATACGAGGAGGATCGCGTATTAACGTCTCTAGTCCTGGAAGACTCTCAACTAAACCTATACAAATACAAACTGTCTTTATCTCGTTATTTTCTGTTCAGCAACAATATTTTCCAAAAATGTCAACTCTTCATGAAATATTAGGAGTAAAACCTGCTGTTGAAAAGCTTCAAGAACTTGGTAATAATAATATTTATTAATATCTGATAATAACATTCTTCTTATTAGGAAATCTCCTCCGATTCCAGGATCCTGGTCTCCTTAGACATCTAGGCTCAGGAGAACAGGGAAATTATTTATTTGCATTGTACATGCATGACTCACCAATTCACACTTGTTCCAGGTTAGAATTAGGGCTAGTGGGTAATCCTAAATAATCATGTCGTCTGTTCTTTACAAGTAAAAAGGCAGGAAATATCGACATTTTTGCCATTTGGCTCTCAATGAAATTGAGAAATTGAAAATTATGCATTTATTAAAACCATGAACACACATGAGCACATGAGCGCTCAATCTAGATCTAGATTTAGATCTAGATAAACTATGAAATGTGCAAGGAGAATTTTTTGATATAAATATTTGCATATCTCTTCTATATTTTTACCAACCATCAACAAAACTAAATATCACATAAGAATACCTTTGACTTATTGCCTTTTTCCTTATTTTTCAAAGATTTACATCAATTGTCTCATCACATGGAAAGGAATTCCCTTGATATAGAGCAAAAGTCGAAAAATAATTTAAATACAACCGTTGAATAAAAAAAAAAGTTAGTAAGACAAACATATCCATATTTCTGCATTTTGAACAGACAACGCAATTTTTAAGGAGTACTGGGTTAGGGTTAGAGTTAGAGCCAAATCGTCCGAAATAAGTCAAGACCTAGAGCCAAACTAGACCAAGATCTGTGTTTTAATTTCAAAACTTTGTGATGATGGTTTGTGTTTCTATAACTATGAACCCACTGTACTGATACTGGTCTCCCTAGACAAACTGTCTTGAAATATTGGAATCCTGGTCTCCTCAGTCTCTCCCTTATCATTAGTATTAATCATATTTTCTAAAAGATTAGCCTTGAACTGGGCCATTCAGGGGGCACTCTTTGATACTTGAGAAAGAACACAACAGACTCAAGATGAGAAGCAACTCCTTTTCACTTAGATCAGTCAATGCATGGAACCAACTGCCAGAGAAAGTTATAAATGCTGAAAGTGTGAATGCCTTCAAAGCTGAGCTAGACAGATTCTGGAAGGATAAGCCAACAATTTATGACCCGCAGTGCTACCATGCAGATTAAATTTACGGATGAAGGATGAATTGGAAAAATTGATAATTTTGCCTGACCCATCCAATTCAATTCAATTCAATTCAAAATCAGGTTAGAGTAGTGATTTCAGTTTTGGATTTACTGACCTGATTTATCACAGTTAAACTCACTTGAGACAACATTTGCATGATAGCCTTCTGTCGCTGTCGATTAATTGTGCACCCCTCGCATGAACGACCTTGTCGATCAGTAGTCCCTACTGAAAGCACACAAGGCTTGTCTGATGCATGCATCTCTTACACTGGTTTAGGCTCTTGCTTACCCTCACACCACGTTTCGCGAAAGTACTGCTGATACTTTTTAATCTGTGGCCAGTCAGTGAATTCATTCTTGTGACTGAAAATACAGTATTGGCTGTTGACAATGTAAACAATAGGTTGTCATCTAAAATGACAGTAGCGATTCAGAACATGATCTAATCGATCATTTCGACCTAGAATATAAAGTGCCGCAGGCCTATAACAGCACTGAATCAGAAAATGAAGCTGGTGGAAGAAACCTCAGAAGAAGCACCTAGATGTTGTAGTAGTTCTAGAACTATATCCCTTTCCAGTGTTCCTAGATCTAGAAAGAGGGAATTATAAAGCAAAAGTTTCCCCTGCATCTAAATCTAGAGGCATTGCACCTGTATTCTTCACAAAGGAGGTAGGGATGTAGAATTTTTCAGAAGACAGTGATGCTGAAACTGGTGAAGTTGATGTCTCAATCTCAACTACATTGCAGACCCGTGGTGTAGATTTTTGCCTCATGTCATGTCTATATATTGGGTAATATAGTTTGTTTGTATGCTCTCATACTAATGTGACCATAGACAAATGCAAGAAGCACTAAAAATTATGAAAAGATACACATTTTCAGTTCAGTATGATTTTATTTCAATATATCTTCAATTTCCAAAATTTGTTTTAGAAAATGAAAAACATGTACAAAAGCAAGTGTATTCAACTTGGATCATTAAATTGTTCCTGTGAATTGTGCTCTATTTGAGACTGGTTGTATGCAAAGCATTCTACAATATCTGTGAAAGCAAGGTTTTTATGGGTTTCCAAAGTACCTACAAAAATGCCAGTCTTCACTGTTAGTAAGCTAAAAATAGCTCAGTCTCAAGTGAGTTTAATGTCTTCCCTAAAAATATAGCAACAGAAGAATCCATAGAAGATGGAATTTTTGGCTATTACTACAAATGTATTATAATCAAGGCAATGGATAAGTCTTTAAGGAGATGGAAGCCTCTAAAGACATTTTACATCACTCAAAATTTTTTTTAATGTGATAAGTGTACTCTAATACTTTTTTACCGTAATGTCCCAACAATTTTAATATTTAATCACATACACTTTAGTACGTCCATACATCAATCATTTTACATAAATAATGTATTGTTTTTCTTCATAAAATTTTGTAATAATATTGTGTACAGACTAACAGTATTGCTATCCTACTTGACTTTAATGTAATTTGCCTGGAGCCGCTATTTAGGAACCAATCCGATGGCCGAGTAGTTAGAGCGTCTGCCTCGGAAGCAGGAGGTCGCGGGTTCGATCCCTGGCCGAGTCATACCTAAGACTTTAAAATTGGCATTTTAGTAACTGTCCCGCTTGGCGCTCAGCATTATGAGAACAGT
>JAOWAY010428796.1:0-13912 GCA_028565895.1 Goniobranchus geometricus | reverse complement strand
AGATCAGTAAAAATTATAGGGTGACAAATTTTGCAATAGACCTGACAGGCTGTTATTCAATTCTTGCTTCTTACAGTGTCGTAAGCAATTATGAAAAATAGTAAGGCAGAAGGAATGGAGAAAGCTGAGAGGCTGTTATATAAAACATGCACCTTCTCTGATATTAATCCAGCTTCGTCATTTCAATACTAACAAAGATAAATCAAGTGAGATCTCGAAAGTGTCGTGGATAGTGTTGTAGAATGTTGTAAAATGTTGAAATTACTTTGTAAAATAAAACTTAATGGAATTTCTTCATTACCTGGCGGGAGTAGATACTATTCAGCATAGCAAATTTTATCTGTAAGTCTCAGGAGTTTCCAGGACTTTGTTGGTTGCGGACTCTTGTTTTACGGCAATTCACCAAATATATAATAGATATCCACATATGCTGGTAGTAAGAGTTGAGAGCCCAAAGATATCATTTTCAGGCCATTATGGACTATATAAAGCTCATAAGATCATCAGAATGGGCCTAATGGTAAGATATTCTCAGGCTGTTCTTTAAAGGTTATTAGAACATCTTCTATTCAAATAACAGTAAGAATTGAGAGCCATGAGATAGAATTTTAAGGTGCTTATAGAAAGATTTTCAGATCACTCAGGACTGCTGTAAATCAGTAAAAGGTGTAAACACATTTGTTAAGCCCACTAGCATTTGAATGCTGTGTCTGGGATCCCCACACCCCAAAAACAAAAAGAGAAGATATCTAGAAAAAATTCAAAACAATATGGGAACCTTCTTAACAAATAATTACAATCTTTCTCCAGGTAATACTTCTATTATTATGCATAATAATAAGAAATAAAACACAGGGCCAGGATTATTTCTTCGATTCTCTATAAAGGGATAAATAATCTGATCGATGTACCAATCTTTATATACCAAATCAGTAGCAATTGCATTAACGCGAAACAGAACAAAAGGCAAAACTGTCATGTACCACATTCAAACCTAGATTGCCACCTAAATTCCTTCTTCCTGAGCTCTGATTCTGTCAGATCATGATGTGGGCTCCTTCAAATAGTCTATCTGCCACATTAACCGTAGGTCAAACTGTTAGGTATAAAGTATAATTGGGTTTTTAAAATATTTTAGAAAATTTATTCCGCTTTTATCCGCTGACAGTCATTCTCAGTTTTGCTGACAGATTATTTGAAAAGGAAGATCATATACCAAATGGGTAGGCAGTAAGAGTTAAGAGCACTAAGGTATATTCTCAGGCCATCATGTAAAGGTTACTGAAACATCATACATCCAATCAGGTACCGTAGACAGTAAGAATTGAAAGCACCGAGGTCATCTAAAAAGTTACAGTGAGCATGCTTAATACAACATCGTCAGGACTGGAGAATTATGTCGTATTAAGCTGAAAGTTGCTGTAACGGTTTACTCTGTGAAACACAAAGGGGAAAAACCCCAAAGTACAAGAACAATGCAGGCTGTCAAATGGGATAATGTGTAGCCCTGAAAGGAACTGTTCTGGTGAGTGTGAGACGATGGTGTGAAGAAGTCACTGATTGCCATCTGTCTTGGTTTACGTGGGATGTCTTACACACCTTGTCTTCGGCATGGTAGATGATGGCAAAGAGCTCCTCTCCATTGCAGTGTTGCTTCCCATATATTCTCAATGTGTCAATGGCAGCCAATGCTTCCTTGCCAGACACACATGGCACTGTTGTATTATCTTCATCATCTTCAGTTCACAACTGGTCCGTCCTGTCGGCAACGATCTCATCAATAGAAACCTGGTATGAGATTTCCTGTTTGAGAGTCCATGTCAACAGGTACTTTCTTGCCAAACCTTCCCAACAAGCAATAGAGTTCCGATGACTGCTCACATTTTTCTTGAACTTGAAGTGGCATGTTAGTCTGTTAGGAGATCTGGCAGCCTGCATACTGAAAAGTTTGAAATTGTTTCTGTTAAAACCGTGGTAAAAGTGCATTGAGTACCAAGATGTGGAAGTTGGCCATTGTTTCTTGTGAGGGGAGAGAAGCAGAGTCATCATTGTTACTCAGATATTGCTGCACATTAGTCCTGTAGTGCCGTTTGAAGGCATTCATTAGGCTTTGATCATAGGCTGCATATGGCTTGTATTGCGGGACAGGAACTTGAATTGTACACGTCATCGCTTCCTTCAGATTTTAGCCTATCAATTGACTTTTATGTGTCTGGACACAGATTATTGCCGGCAAGAACCGGACGTGATGTTGTCTTAGGGGTTTTTTTTGTCCTACAAGATGTCACCATGCAATTTTTTTCATTACTAATGTTATATAAGGAAAAAAAACAGGACTGATTTTATGTCACGGTAAGCCGAAGTCGCTTTATGGGTTGTCTTCTTATTTAGAGGCCACTGTATTTTTGTCAGTCTTAAAGCTCAAAGCCAGTCCCAAAGAACTTGACTTACTACAGGTGGCTAGGAAACGAAAATCAACAATTGAACTGAGAGGATGTAGCAAAGGCTTTAAGTGGAATGGCCCAATGCAGGTCATACAAGTCGACTAAAGGTTGAGTGAGATTCTCTTCTCTTGTCTGTCAGGCATCTTCTTTCAGGCCCCTTCATCATCTAAGAAAAGATTTGCTTGGAGAAAAGGAGACATTTTCAATGCCTACTTCCCATTTGGGCACTTTGCATGAATGTAAAATGCTTTTGGGGTAGAAATATTTCTTTTTGTCTGTAAACCACCCTTTTTACATGTGTAGTTGCATTCTGCTTTTTCTCTTTTTTACACATTATTTTCTCTGTGCAATTCATTTTTTTCCCCCCTTTAGCTGGCCTATCGTCTTACTTTTATCATTTGTGTTGAGGTGTCCAGAAAAGCCTCAAGAAGACTTGAACAGAGCCTCAAAACCCCCCAAACAACACTTTTCATCTTCCTCCCATCCATCCAAATCAGCTTTCATGGACTTTTCTAGAGACACAAAAAACTGATTGATGGCCACAGTACTAGTCTTTACTTCATGAAGTATGCATGAATAACGTACATCATTTTTCCTGAAGACTGCTGCTGACTGGAACCACTTGGATGATTTCACTGTCCTGGCGCCAACAGTGGAGTCGTTCAAAGGAAGGATCCAGTCCGCAGCCATACTGTCCATGTAGGCTTTCCATAATCACCAGGCTTTGGTCTGAGTTATCAAACTCATTCAGTTGCAAACCTCTGTTTTGGAGGAGTGGGGTGGGGAGGGGGTGTTTTTGTTTTATTTTAAACCTTAAACCTCTGGGTGAAGCAAACTTTTTGAATGAAAGACGTATAATAAAGCCATCAGTCACTTTTTGTCAACTGCAACGTTCATGAAGTGGGAGTTGGCTGGATGTCAATCTTATTTGACAGGATGAGAGCTCTGTTGGGCTTTCTAGAGGTAAACAAGTAAAGTTATTCGTCTTCCCTCATCTTATTACTATAATCATTCAGAAAAGGTGTTTTCCCTTGAAATAATGCTAAATAAATTGAAAGCCCATTTCTAGAATGTAAGGCCTTGTTTTAACTCTGTGACTTTTCTTGGAAGTCTCAACTAGTGCATCTATTCTATAAAACTTTGAAGGATTTTGTTCTTAGTATTTTTGGTGTTGAAACTAACCATCACTAGCATTAAAATGTTGACTTGGTCATTGTGGAAGAGGTAGACCGAGTTAAGTTGGGGTTACTTTGTATGTTTATACCAGTGTAGTGTATGTAGTTGTGCTGATGAAATTGACAGATAAAATTAAAAGTCAAAATCAAACACAGTTTGGTGATACATATCATGACAAGAAATATTTGTTCACTATTTTTAAAGTTCATCCCCAGTATGCTCCGGGCTTCAGGTTTCGTCATTTCCTTTGTCCGTTTGATTGCCACTTGTCCCAAGTCTGTGACTAATTTAGGCGGTGACTTTTTGGTAGGTTCGTCTTCCTTGCTGCTGTCTTTGGGGCTGCTTTTTTCACTAATGGGATGTGGCATGTTGTCAAGTCTCTTTCTGTGCTGCTCTTCTTTTCCTCTTGAAGGATAGAGATGATGGTGACAACACACCCACTTCTGCCCTGGCATGGTACAAGTGAAAAGGGAGAGATTGGGCGCTCTCCTGTTGGCTAACTCGTAATGGGGGATACTCTCGTCTTCCTGATAGTTGACAACTCGTATGGGGCATACTCATCTTCCTGATAGTCGACAACTTGTATGGGGGATACTCATCTTCCTGATAGTTGACAACTCGTATGGGGGATACTCTCATCTTCCTGATTGTTGACAACTCATATGGGGCATACTCTCATCTTCCTGTTAGTTGACAACTCGTATGGGGGATACTCATCTTCCTGATAGTTGACAACTCGTATGGGGGATACTCTCATCTTCCTGATAGCTTGACAACTCATCTAACATCCCTGTCACTCTCTCCATCTAAAAATTTACCGTTCATGAAGAATAATCCTGCAATCTGTTGGACGGCATCTTTCATGACTTTAAGGGTTTTGTTTCTGAAATACTATTTCCAGAGGCTTCAGCTTGTAATGACCCATGGCCAAATCTGCTACTTCAAGGTGGCTACTGGCATAGGACGGGAGCCCTGGAATTTAAAACTTAGAACTGGCTTCAAAGAGCCAGAGTCTGAAAGTGAGGCGAACGGCATTTGAATCTGAGCAAAGGAGCTCTTGATGTGTGGAAAAATAGAAGTGAGTGGTAAGAAGGAAGTGTCGTTCCTGATTGTAGAAATCAAATGCAGCCCAAGAGAAGCTGCACTGTGAGAAGAGGATACAGAGAGGTAGGACTAGAATAGAAACCAGGACACTGGGTGGAAAATGAGTCGTTTTAAGAGTTAGATGAGGGAAATATAAGCAGAATGTTTGGTAAAAGGGTCTAAGCCCAAAGGAGTGCCTGGAGACCAGAGAAGCTGAAACAAAAGAGGTAAGCCAAGCAGAACAGGGAGTCAAGAATAACGCGGTGAAAATACCAAACTCCGAAAATATTCCATCGGCAGGTGGGTCAAACTGTGAAAGTCGGCCATAGAAAATAAAAACAAAATATTGCATTAAAATGAGTAATATTGTGATCAAGAAAGTGTTGGACCATTTAAGAATCTGATCTAGACAGTGTTATAGTAACAATATTCGACATTATATTGTTTTTTTTAAGTTCCTGTTAAATGTTGATTGGAAGAAATGCATGGTTTTGCATTTTCACCGCAATAAACTTCATAAAAATTCTTGCAAAAGAAAGCCAAAAGGGGATAGACCAAAAATATTACAAACATTATAAATTCTCCCTGCAAGAGGTGGATGAATAAGTTAACAGAAATCAATACAAACTACTCAAGAAAAGGAAACACCATAGCATTCAATAGTATTAGCACTATAAAACAATATGCTAGGTGATGAGGTGAAAAAAAAAAAATTTAAAAAAAGGAAAAGGAAAAGGAACAGACTTACCATGTAATGCTGAAAAAGAAAAATACTGATAAATCTAGGTTTAAAAAACAAACAAAAAAACCCAATTAAAATTGAGAACAATGTTAATGCAAAGTTGACACAACACAACACAGCCGTAGGTAGTATCCCATATTGAAACAGTTGAGAATTGGTATTTATTGTGGAAGATGCGGAAAAAATGTTCTCTTGCTAGAGGCTTCTAATATAATAGAGACAATGTTTACATACAGCTAACAGGCAGAAACGTCATGATATTGGACAGGACGACACTGTTCATGTAGAACTCATCTCACAACATAAAGTACACACATAACTCAAGAGAAGTTTGAAGACATAATTAGGGTAAGAG
Organism: Goniobranchus geometricus; assembly: GCA_028565895.1. NCBI lineage: Eukaryota > Metazoa > Mollusca > Gastropoda > Nudibranchia > Chromodorididae > Goniobranchus > Goniobranchus geometricus. The sequence continues at coordinate 8,112 of JAOWAY010428796.1, read as the reverse complement.
TCAAGTTATTATACATAGCATTAGACATCATCAATCTCAACATCCCTATTAGTAATAAATACAATCTTCGCTTCATAAAGGGATCATTCATTTAATTCTGATAACTATAGATATATCAGGGCAATAGCCTTCAAGGAGACAACATAATTATTGATGCCTAACCTTAAAGGGGGGAGGGGGGGTTCTGGAACAAAATTCAAAATTTTTCCGTATTTAGTACATCAATTTGAGTCATATACAGATGTAATGGGCATGGGACGCTGAGTTGAAATGTGGTAAAAATTTTTGACTAAGCTACTCGTTGCCATGGGAATGGCCGCCATCTTGGATTTTGACACGGAATTTTGCACAACTTCAAATACGATAGGCTTCTACATTTTTTCATATATGCCTTTCAAACTTTGCACACATGCTTTTTGATCTAATATCTAAAAATAACCGGAAGGATTTTTGGTTATGTTTGGTAGTTTTATTGTCATGAATTTTTGAAAAAGAGTGCATAAAATGTATCAAAAATTAACAAAAAATTCAGTTTTCACAAAACTATCATAGATATCAAAAAGTTCTTCTGACCATTTTTGCGTTTTAGTCTAGGCATTGCTTGTACCAAATTTCATAAGGATATGTTGAGAAACAAAAAAGTAGATCCATAATTCGTCTTCTTCAGGTGTCAGGCCTGATACAGGCATCGTCCTCATGGTCCTCCATATCATCCTGTCATCAGCCATCTGTATTAAGTTATTGGCTATCTGTTTCTTTGTTGCAAAGGCGTAAAGGCTGTCGGTATATGATGTTCTTTGTCTTCCTCTACTTTTCTTTCCTTCGATTTTTCCGCAGAGCATGATCTTTTCCAGTCCATCTTTTCTGTTTATGTGGCCTAAAAATTGCAGTTGCCTTTCTCTGATTGTTTTCATCAGTGAGCGTTTCATTTCTGTCATTTGTAATACTTCTTCGTTGGTCTTTCTTTCCGTCCACGGAATTCTCATTAGTCTCCTTAAAAACCACATTTCAGTTGCCTCTAGTTTCTTCTTAATGTTATTAGTGATTGTCCAGCATTCGCATCCATACAATAGGATTGCCCATACATATGTTTTCATGGTTCTCAGTCCAAACTCTTAACTCTAGACTACCTAGTAAGTCAACAGGCTTCATCTGACCGTAGGGAAGAACAACCACATTATTAGGCCTGGTGGCAGTTATGCGACATAAGACATAGAAAGCAAAAGCTCTTGAATATGGCACAACTCTCCAATATATATATTATACACGCCTAATGTCTGAAAGACCTTTCAGTCTCCAGCATGGGACCTCATAGACAGAACTCGGATTGAGATCAGCTGTCAAGCTTACATCAACGCGTCAAGGCAACACACACTACTATCGAGGGAGAAACTACACTCTGTAAATCTTACATGTCACTGGACCAGCACAGTAGCAAAAATGAATTTGCACTTTTATGTAGTAAACGTCTGGTAATAGTTAATTTATATGGATTTGTTAATACCTGTATCTGATATATGTCAGTTATGGCTGAGGTTTGGGGATGTTTTGACATAGTGGAAAAAATCTAGGTAGCAAAAATAGATTCATACTATTTTGTAATAGGATTCTAGAAAATATCTAGAAGTACTGGAAAAATATCACTTTATCACTTATCTAAATCTTGTTCATGATTGAAACTTAGTAAATATTGCAGGGAAGGGGGGAAAGGAGGAAGTTGGGGATTAAGGAATGGTGTGTTTAAATGTAGCAAAAGTGAGTTTTTTTTAGTCGTACGGGGAAATAAGGAAGCAACAAGATCATTAATTGTTTTAATAATGTATGGTTGTTCTTATGTGTATGTGTTTTAATGTGAATTTGTTGTTGTTTTGTTTTATTTATGAAAATTTTTCCTTTTTAGAATGAATTTGAGGTATTTTAACACTTACTTTACCAAGTTTTTTTCTGACTCCCAATCCCCCATTACCAAGTTTTTTTCTAGTTGTGACACCGCCAAATGACCAGCATACTAAAATATTCATTGAAAATTCCTTTTTCAACCAATTGCTTTCAAATTTCCACATGATATTGATGAATACCAGCAGTTTTATAAAAACGTCCCCTAACAAATAAGATAACAGTTTTTTGTGTTTAATCCCTAAAAATGGTTACCTGGTAGGTATGACGTTTTATAGGTCTCGATCAGGTATAGGTCTAAATAGATCTAGTATTCTCTTCATCATATTTCTTAGTAAGATTCAACATCAGAATCTGAAACCTCTTTGAATGATTAATCAGTATCAGATGAACCGTTTTCTGATATTCAATTTCCAATGAAATCAAATATGCTTTCAAGATTTCATCTTTGAGAGGCCATCCTTGAAAGCATAGGTAGTTTGAGTATAAATGTTTACTTTCTAGCTCTATTTTATGATCTAGACACTTGTAGCAGTTCATGCAGTGTCTTCCTATGATCGTACGTTCCTTGCTTTCACTTTGAGGGGGCAAGGGAGACCACTGTAAGAAAAGAATTGTACTCTAAAAGAGGTGCATTGTGTTGAGCGGCATTTGAGCGGATTGGTAATATGGGCAGCAAGTGGTTTTGAGTGGATTAGTCGATTAAATGTTGACTTGGTCATTGTGGAAGAGGTAGACCGAGTTAAGCTGGGGTTACTTTGTATGTATATACCAGTGTAGTGTATGCAGTTGTGCTTATGAAATTGACAGATAAAATTAAAAGTCCAAATCAAACTATTTACAGTTTGATGACACATAGATCTATCCTGACAAGAAATATTTGTTTCACTATTTTTAAAGTTCATCATCAGTATGCTCCACGCTTCAGGTTTCTTCATTTCCTTTGTCCGTTTGATTGCCATTTGTCCCAAGTCTGTGACTAATTTAGGCGGTGACTTTTTGGTAGGTTCGTCTTCCTTGCTGCTGTCTTTGGGGCTGCTTTTTTCACTAATGGGATGTGGCATGTTGTCAAGTCTCTTTCTGTGCTGCTCTTCTTTTTCTCTGGGAACATCATGGAAATATTTCTTTTATGTTTGGTGTATCTTTTTAGTATATGTATTCATGGAAATAAAATTATATTGAATTGAACTGAATGTCAACCTGGTTAAGGACTGACTTTATAAACATTTTACTCAAATTGAAATATTTTCATGGAAATAATTCTCTCTGGTAGTAAGCCTTGTACACTATAGCTTTTAAATCCAATTTAAGGCCCAGGTATTTGTGAAAATCTGGTACAAACCCCAAAGTACTACTGAATCATATTTAGATAGTGTGTGTCCACATACTAAAAAAAAAGTTTAAAGAAGTGAGATGTAAAGCTGTGCCTTAATCAATCCATCAATCAATCATGGAACAGCAATCAGATGCTTAATTCCTCTTTCCTTATATTCATCACTGCCTTTTTTTAAACCTTCTCATTTGAAATTGATTGCCTGCCCCCAAAAATGTACCTGCAAAGCCGTCACAAAAGAGTTGGAATTCTAAATTTGCACAAAAAAAGCAAACAGTAGACCCAGTTTACTTATCAATATCTTTTGTCCCTTGTTAATTGGTTTTTTTTTTTTTTAAGATTTCTTATTTTATGGAATGCAAAATGTTTAATATCATCCTGATCTATCTTTTTAGAAAAATATTTGTAACATTTATCCAAGTTACATGCTTCAAGTTTAGTACAAATAATTGAATTGTCATTAAGAATTGTTCCCAAAATTTGTATTGTTAACAATTTCTTGTTAGCTATGAAAGCCGCAAGCTCGTCTTCAAATTGTACTGCAGGAATTGTCATTTAACATTTTTCCAATGCTCAAATAGCCTTATCACATGTCTCTGAGAATCTTCTACTCGTAATGTGAAAACATTCAGCTTTGGCTAGTTTTGGATTATTTGTTTCTCTGAATTTTTTTATTCTTGTTTTGTTTTCTTTTGTCTTCAAATTGTGTTTTGGCTTTTAGATGTTCAGGGGTATTTAAAGATAGTGGTCATGTAACACATCTAAATGTTGGTATTGAACAGCATGTCTTAGAAATGGCTGACTTGGGGTGTGAGGTTGGCATCAATCAATGCTGTCTTCATGAGTAGTAAAGATGTTTTTCTAGCTGTAAGTAATCTTCACAAACACACAATGAATAGTTGAATGAGACAGTTATGTTGATCAAAGTTTACTTTTTTCTGTAAAGTCTCCTCCAAAGGTGTATGACAAAGTGACCAATGTAGACAGCTCCAAATGTACGAAGCATTCTGACTAAATTATTCCTCAGACAATTTTTTTTTCTCCTTTTTTGGCTACCTTCATACGCTGGGCCATGATTTTGGCTGTATTTGATTAGAATGCGTGTCCCCCACATCCTTTATAATATCTATGGACTTACACATTTGGAGACCTACAGGGACAATTTATAGAAGAGGTGGCAGACGTCAATTCTAGTCAATTGAAGCCAATATCTGACTTGTTCATTTAGACACTTCCAGGGATGATAAGGTATTATTTTTACAAATTCATTTATCCTAAGAAGATGATTTTCTTTTTCTTTTTTTTTCTGTTTTTTTTTTTTTTTGATGTTTGTTTGGGTTTTTTTGCAACAGTAACAGATAATTTTATGTTGTTTTTTTTACTGTAGAATACCAGAAAATATCCAGGTGAAACGGAGGATAGCAATTGGTAATGTATTAATATTTACAAACCCTAACAGTTCTCCTTAGATAGGGTTGAGGTTAGAAAAGGAGGGATGGGGTTTACAATTGATAAATGGTTTATATGATGTAAATGTATTTTAATTGTATGTTTTGTACTAGTAAAGTTCTTTAAGATATCTTGGGAAAATAAGCATATCACTAAGATCTGTACATTTTGTGAATGATTGACACAAATTTTTACACTTAATTACATTTCTTCTTGAAATGTCTTCTGGTCGTCAGCCCCTGTGCAGTACAACATCATGGCAAATTTAAACCCAAATATTTGGTACAAACTCAATAGCACACAATCATCTTCATTAGACTCAACTGCCATAAACATGGCACCTGTGTTACAACCCACACCAAAAATATCTGATGCTTATCAGCATAGACAGTATAGGTTATCACCATTTTCCAACATTTTGGTTTGGCATTTTTTATATTTTAGATTGGCTTGTATGAGCAATTTCTTATTTGACAATATGCAAGATGTTTGACTTTGTCTCATTGGGTCTTGATTGAAATAACATCTGGAATTCGATTCATGTTATTTTTCATATTATGTATGGGGAATAATTCACGTTATATATGAAATGTCAAGCATTTTAGTGACTTTGTGGTAAACCTTGTGATTGGAAATCTTTTACCACTGTTAAGTCCAGCGGACATCAAACTGTTGAAATCTCCAGCAGTTTAATAAAGTTGATTTTAGATGATTCTTTTTGTTGTTACTTTGTTTTTGTTTGCATTTTTTTCAGTGGCGGAGGGGGGAGGGGGGGGTTATTTTTTGTTAAGACTTTAATTGTTTATAGGTAATTAAAGATAGCAGAATGGTAAGTTTTCTGAATTCTACTAATGACTTGTACTTATAAGATATGGATGAAGTAGGCGTTTTAATTCTTTGTAGTAAAACAGCATAAATTATCCAGAGCGTAACAAACAATGGCATTTGGGTGACATGTTTAACCTTTGTACGTGACTTGCACTCCTGAGATAGTATTGAGGATTGGCAAAGAGAGGGCTATGAATAGATTCTGTGTTTACAGGAAGCAAAAGTACGCTTTCTTATATTTTTTGTACCGGGTACAAATGTGCTTAAAATATATCAAAGGGAAATAAAAGATAGTGGTTGGTATCAAATTGAAATGTTATTAATGACAGAATGCCTCAAAGTATGGGTACTGTTGGGGATAGAGTAGAGATAAATCAATAGCAAATACAAATTGGTATTTTTTCATACTTGAAGATTTCTATGATAATTAAAAGATAGCGATTAGATAATGTTTGTAAATATGTTAATAAGTGTAAATTTGGTTTATGACTGGCACATGTTACAGTGCAACTCAATTGTCCAGAACAAGGCACCAATTTCTTTCTTTTTTTTTTTTTATAGGAGTGATGTACCTCAAAACCCACAGCATCAATTTCTGATTCTTATATGTACAGACCCATTAAGGACATCATTTTTCTACCTTGTTTAATAAGAATTAATTTGTTGATTATGATTACTTTTTATTTATTTTGTAGAGTGCATAACATTTGATTGTCATATCTATGACATATTCATGTTAATATTCATAATGTGTCCTATAACTTGTTTAAAATTATTTCCAAAATTACGTGGCCATGTCATTTACCAGTTGCTGACAAGTTGAAACATTCTAAGATTTTTCCTTTATATTTCACAGTGTGCAGTACGTATTGCAATCTGATTTCAACATTCAAATGGCCTATGTTTTACAAATTCAGGGTAATATTGAAATGCACATTGTTTTACTGAAGTTAGCAAGGCTTTTTCTAAGTGTTTGGTTTGTTTGGTTTGTTTTTTTTTGGTTTTGTTTTTTAATTTTCGCCTTGAAAATGTGTTTGGGAAAATGAAGCAGGCATGTTATTCTTATCTAAATCTTGTTAAGACTGACCCTTCTGAGTTATGGCAGAGATGTGCCCAGGTGTGTATGCAATGAGTGTGTATGTGGTGGGGGGGTGGGGGGAGGAAGAGAGATAGCAATAGATTTAGTTAATGGCCTACATTTCTAAGCTATGGGTCTTCAAAGGGTATTTTTACGCATATCATTGGCAAATATGAATTTGAAGTCTAGACATGAAATTATCCTCGGGAAATAAGAGCAATAATGGAAATTGTCTTGAACATAGCACCTATATAGCTTTTTTAGAAAGTGATTTATCCACACAACCAAAATTACATATGTATATGAAAACAAAAGAATGGACCCATTTCATTTGTAATCATTTTCTAGTGTTCAGTGTGGGTGATGGGTTTTTGTTTTTGTTTTTGGGTGTTTTTTTTGTTTTTTGATAATTCACAGCGTCCTCCAGTACGGATTTTAGTTCACGCCCCTTCACGCTTGGCTGCCTCGCAGCCTGCGGTAAGTCTCGTGATTGACGGCTGTCTGTGCCCGTAGCTTTCATCTTATCGGGGCCGTTGCAAATTTTGAGTTGATACGTTATCTTCAACCGTTGTTTTGAGCAAATCTTTAAACACTGGCATTGCAGATTTTTATTAGGGTAAAATAATAGAAAATAGTACTTTATGTGTAAGGAAAAATGAAATCTGTATCTGAAATAATGGAAGAATGGGAAGAGCCAAGACTTGGGTAAATTTTCAGTTTTCAATGAATAGAAAGCTATTAAGTTGAGAGCTCATTAATTGAATCTCAGACGATAGATAGTTTTTAAATTTGGACACAATATAAAGAAAAGTATAGAAAAGCAGCTCATCAAATATGACTGCCGTGTCAGGTCTGTGAATGACGTCCGTGCAATTTTTGTAATAAGTATCAGTGCAGAGGCAGTCGCAAGTCTCGGAAAAATCATTTTTAAGTGATAATCCATTTTCAAACGTGTCTCCAAAATCCAAGAATCATGACAATTGCTATACTTAACACTAAAGTCTTCTCAATGAATATGTTATTAGTATTAGCTTTTTACATAACAGATTTACAATTATGCTTTGTATATTACTTAGTCTTAAACAAAAAAACTTGCTTCTACTTCAAAGTCTGCTGTTTTCGCTTTTTAATATGAGAGACAGCTGAGTGAAGAATCGGTGTGATTTGCAACAACAACAACAGCAACAACAACAACAACAACAACAACAACAAAAATAAATAAATAATTAAGATGTCACGTCCTGAGTGTCTGATACACAGGGCAGGCTTATGAAATTGGCTTGTTTGTTTTAACGGTATGTTCATTTTAGCACAACACTTTCAAAGTTCATTTAACGTTTTAAATGTATCTCTAAAGCATGCTCCATGATACAATTAATCATGAAGAGTCAAGAGAAGTGTTTGTAGTCAATAGTTTTACTTAATAGATCTGGTCAAAAATCCTCTTTCTTCTATGTAAAGCTGAAATTAGACTCAGATCAGGAAGACTGTCACAGATATCGGCTTCTATATTATTAACCATCGGTGA
>JAOWAY010428685.1:0-13913 GCA_028565895.1 Goniobranchus geometricus | reverse complement strand
TCTCTCTCTCTCTCTCTCTCTCTCTCTCTCTCTCTCTCTCTCTCTCTCTTTCTCTTTCTCTTTCTCTCTCTCTATCTTTCTTTTTCTGTTACTCCCCCCTTCCCCAACTCTCTCTTTCTCAAACACACGGACACACATACACATTCTCTCTTCTTCTTCCTAGACTCCCCTCCTCTATTTTCTCACTATCTATCTACCATGAGGTTTCATTGTTTCACCATTTTACTTTCAGCATCAAGCCAGTACTCAGAAAGGTTAACAAGACAGAGAACAAGTAAGTACATATTTTATTCCTCTCTTACAATGTTAGTTTTAGTCATCACCCGCCTCTCAAACCTGCATGAAGAAGATCCAGGCCTTTATCAACAAGTGCCTAAGGGAGACTACTGTGAATAAGACGGACAGACAAAGTCACATATAAAGCTGTATGGAGGTATGCAAGGCAGACTTCTGCTAGGTCTGAAATAGAAAAAGGACGGTGGCGTTGGATTGGCCACACTGTAACATCTTATACATGAAAGTATTATGTATTTGGTAGCTCTCTAGACTTATGATTGTAGGCTTGTCCTATCCCTTTGTGTTTGTGAATTGTGTGACGTCAGGGGTTAGCTTATTTTAAGAATTGGGAAGCGAATAAATAAGGGATTTCTCCGATCGACTAGTATATTCTAGAAGTACAATGTATTGCGTCATTTGTTAAGCCCTAGTATTTCGTCGAAAAAGTGAGATATTTCTACAATGTTCCCATTCTGGAGAATTCTTTGAAAGTACTAAGTGTGGTGCGAAAGCAAATGGTGCAGCAGGCCCTTGAGAATTTTGTTGAACATGTATCAAGAAGTATCGACAGAAAGTATAGAGATCTAGGCCTTAACTTTATTGATTTTTTCCATTATATTGTTGAAATTTTAAATCGCGTTTTCTTACAAATTATTTACCCATGGAAGTACCAGTCACCATTTAAGATATTGAGAAAATTGTTTTATCTGTAATTATTCTTGTGCCTATTACCTGTGACCTATGTAGGTACCAGCAACACACACCCTTCAGAAACATGATAGCAGTCTAACAAAGACAGCACTGGGATTGGAACACCAAGGGTAAGAGATCAAGGGGGCAGGCCATGTGAAACTTCGAGAAGAATCAGGGAAGATAATATACGGAGAAGTGGAAACACATGGAAGGATGCTTTAAAAAAACTGGCTCAGGACTGGGAGGAATGGAAAGTCTTTGTTGGTGGCCTCTATCCTGGTTCAGGCTGAAAAAGGCTATGATGATGATGATGACGATGATGACGATGATGACCAGCCCCTTTCCCCCTCCTCCTCTGAAGTGATAACAGCACCTGTAATTTTCATTGAACTGAATTTCACTCAATAAAATATTTAATAAAGGTGTATTTAATGTCCATATGCAAATAATATTATTCTCAAATGTTCATAAGCAACATGGAAAGGAAGACCACTCCTTCAGTATATTCAGGCAAAAGTGTCTTTCTCTAATTTTTTTTCTTTTTCCAGGCTGAAAAAAATACAACACATCAAGGAATCGACAGATTTCAGAGGCAATTTGAAATCTACCGGCCAGAACAAATATGCTCTGGAGGAGGATGAGGTAAAGGTTTAATATTTCACATAATTTCATTCACAATATTGAAGAATTAGTGTTGCTTTTGTTATTTATGTAGATTTGAAAATAAAATATTCTCTTTTATTTTGATAAAAGGAATTGAGTCTTCGAGAAAATATATTTTTTTCGTAACCTAAACTCATATTCAGAACATTTTTCTAAATAATTCTATTTTCAAAGGAACACAAACAATTTGTAAATTCTTGGGCAACAGTCAGTGTACATTTGGCAGTTGAATTGATGAAATAATTTTTGTTTAGACTCTCATTCATCACTTAATATAATTTCTTTTCACAAATTCTCTCCATATGATACCTGAAGAAACAAAATGCGGTAAAACAAATATTTCTTAATCCATTTAGACACTAGATTATAAAACTACCCAAATTCTATCAGCAAGTGTTGTACACAACAATTATGGACTAGAATTACCTACTCAGTCATGTATCCTAGATGGAATGCTTTTACAGATGGTGGCTTCCCCTTAGTCTTACATTGGTTTTATTTCCATGCACTTTTAGCACAAAATTTTGTTGTAGTCTTCCTCTCGTTTAGTTTCATCCTTTCGTTCATTAGCCTGCCATTGCCATATTGTGGTTTTATAGCCGTAATTTTATTTTCAGAGTCTTCTTTGTTTTTTCTGTGTCTTTTTTATCTTCTGCTTCTGCCTCTGCTAAAGCTTTCCTTCATGCCTTTAATGTTCTTCCATTATTTTCAATAATTTAACCTCGGAATCGGGAGGTCTCGGGTTTGAATTCGGGCAGAGTCATACCTAAGATTTAAAAATTGGCAGTATAGTAACTGTCTCATTTGGCGCTCAGCATTTTGAGAACAGTTCTAAGATTGGGTGAGTCATTTGAGTTGTGCCATACCTTATGACTAATGTGTGGCAGGATATATACATCTCAAAAAAGCACCATCACTGATAACCTACAATGTTGAAAAGTGATGTTAAATCGACAAAATAACAAAATCACAAATAACAATAATTTACGAAAATAAACAGATCTGAGTCCAAGTTTTTCTGTTGCTTCCTCATAAGATTTCTATGATATATCAGTGCCATGCATTTTATTTTCTGTTTTCTTTTATGAGTTTTGGACATTCATTACATATTTTACAGTTATTTCCTTTGAATCAGAAAGGCCAAGAAAGTGGGAAAGTCTAGCTTATTTATTTCTTTTCTTCATCACGTCTTTCATCTCTTATTTCTTCAGTTTACAAACTGACAGATCATTTCTGTAGGCTATAACATTGAGCAGACAAAATTATTAGATAAATTGATTACAGTAGGAATATAATTTTACAATCAAAGCAGTAGATATTGACATCAAGTGTTCTTTCTCCAAAATGTTTTCATTAGCATGAAAAGAAGAGAAGCAGATGAAGATCTCTCTGTAGTCACCTGTCAATGGAGAGGGAATGGGGCTTCTGGGCAAGTGCACAAAGAAATGGCATCGCCAACAGAAACTTTCAACAAGAAGAATGAAACAAAAATTGATTTGATTTCTGGCCTGAAATAATAACTATTTCAGATGTAGAAAAAAAAAAAAGATTGCTTTTTATAGATCCTTTAATTTGCATCCATCTGAAAGGGGAGGTTATAACGCTGTACTGGTTTCACGTAAAAAAAAAGAAGAAAAAGAATACCTTCAATGCCATAGGCCCCATGAGCTGGTGCATGTTTCTGATTTTTGTGGCTTGAAGCTGAATGCAGTGATTTAAAACTACCCTTAAGCAGTTGTTTCTAGTTTTACACTTTATGTCTACTGGTTCCCAGTTCTGTTCAGTGTGGCAGGGTTAGCTCTTGGCTTTTGTAAGATGTCAAATTCTCTGTTATGCACGGCCAAACCAAGCTTTTGCCAGGGTTTAAACCTGATCTGAGGTCCAGTCCACTAACCCTGCCTATCAGATAACCCCCACCATCCCATGAGATTACATGTATCTTTAATATGAGGATAAAGAGAAAGAAGAAATCTTAAGCCGTCTTTCCATGAAAAATACAGTTTTGTATTAACTAGGCCAATATTTTCAGCCTGCTCACCACCACCACTGAGGATCACCATGCAACTTGGGGGAATAAAACCACATGTAGTAGTAGGTGTTTCCAATCTGAATTGTCAACCACAAACCAAACAATTTTCTCATCCAATGACGGCTTGCTTTAATCAACCTATAACCAACATTTTATCACCCTTGTATTCAATCTGTCTTAATATTTATTTTGTGAAAGATTTATTTCTATTCATCCACAACCCTTGTAGCAATGCATGGCCAAATTTGATCTTCTCTGGCAAATGATTAAATATTCTTATTTGCTAATCATTAAATAATTCACAAATTGTTGTACATGTATGCCTAATCCTTATTCGGCAAGTAAATTTGTTTTTTTTAAATTCTTTATTTGGGTTGAGACGTTCAATTAAAATGTAAAAGAATTTGAAGTCAGTCGGTTGTGACTGAAAGTATCGCAGCTCTTTCAAAACATTTTTGTACATTAAAGGAGCCATTTCTGTTCAGAGTGAATTCTTCTAAATTAAGTTACCAATCCATCAGCAAAGAACACAATGTCCCTACATAAAGAACGTAAAGAGAAAAGTAAAAAACTAAAGAGATGTTTGAATGCAACTTGAGAAAAGCTCACAGCTTATTAATCATGGATGAGCTTGTACCCATGGCTAAAATTTTATTTTGCCTGACAACTTATTACGGCCGTCTATATTCCTTTTTAAAAAAAAAAAAAAGTTATAGGTAGGTTTGAAGATTGAATGACATGGAAAATCAAATGGCTAATTTTGATTCTTGAGCACCAAATACCCAACAATTGATAAGATTTATATTATTTATATGACACTCTTAACTCATCTTGTTTGGAACCTGTCCAGAAATGTCTCCGAAAATCCCCCAGAAGTGTGGCCATCATAGACAAAGAGAGAGATTTATGAATGGTCGTTCACTACCATTACATTTACAACATATGTGAAGAAAGCTTGCTCATATAAGAAAACTTAAAAAAAAAAAAAAATCAAGCAGGACACTTCCTTTGCCCAGTTTGAGTTTGGTGACAGTATATAGAAGTTGTGATTTAACCCATTGGAGATTGAGCGGAAAATTTTTGTTTCTGTGCCCACTAAAGTGAACGCCACAAGCAAAATAAGTGTCTGACAAACACGTCTGAATGTGATGGCATTAGACACAAACACTGTTACAGGCAGGTTATAAATCTAGACAAGTAGAGAACAAAAAATCTGAGGGTATCAGGGGTCAGCTTTTATAGATGCTTGCTACAGGAAGTGACCTCTAAGGCAACTTTTGCTACAATTGGATGATGTTTTAGATGTTTCTTGTAATAAGAATAACCACTTTTGCTTGTCTCTTTTATTTCTATTGTCAAACTCTGAGTTACTTTTGGTTATTCTGAAGGCAATGAAAACTAAAACCTTTTGTTTTGTGAATGCAATGCTCTTTCAGTTTGAATGAATCTGTTGCTTTAGTCAAATGAACAAGTGTTGTAAAGACAACTCAACAAAGCTTATAATAATTATGATAAACTCATCCTCCTACTAAAGAAAGCTATTATTTGATTGTGTCTTGACTTGAACTGGTCATTTACTGGAAAGAGTAAATTGCATGCTTTATTTGTTGTTCAAGCTTAAAAAAAACAATTTAAGCAGTTAAGACGATTATTTAAAATGAAAATAGTAATTTAACTTAATATGCAATTGCAATACTTTCGACAAAATACCTCATATTGCAATTTTAATTCTGGTTTCCTTAACTGTTGACACCAAATATTTGAGCTTATTGTCATGACAAAATGCGCTTAATCGCATGACCGCGTGAGCTTACTCTCATGACAAAGTGAGCTTAATCTCATGACAAAATGAGCTTATCCTCATGACAAAATGAGTTTATTCTTATGACTATGTGATTATTTTCTCATGACTTTGTTTTATTACTGTTTATCATATCTAACAGCCAGAAAAAGGAAGCGTTCATTGGCGTGACGAGTTGAAACCTAAAGACAGACAGGAGGGAGATGAAGAAGCCCCAGCAGCGGAGACTGAAGTTGCGGCTGAAAGTTAAAACTTCTTAAATATTTATATTAATCATAGCTAGTAACTAATAGATTTATAGGAAGACATTTGAAGGGCAGGTCCACTCCTTATCAACCCTCTTTTAGTCAAACATCAAGTTGCCAACTAAATGACCTTTAATGATGAGTAGTTTCTGTCAACTGTTGTCGAGTTGTCAAAGAGTATCCCTTGAAGAAATGAAGATTGCAGGACAAAACAGCTTTTCGCCCACCCCACAATTTCTATTGTCAAACACGAGAAATTCTTGTGCCTTTAGACAAGGGAGACACATCTAGTTTTTCATTAAAGGTCCATGAAAAATGGCTGAAGCCTGGCGCATAAAGCCACAGATTTTTAAAATAAAAAGGAGGAATAGCACATTAATTGATGGTGGTTTCTCTCCCCTTGATATTTAGAACATTTAATCTTGTAGCATATGGTAATACTTAAATACACAAAATAGCTGACAGTTTGTGAACCTGATTTTTGAGGTCAAAGTTGGATTTCATTTTTTTGATTGATGAATGATTCCTATATTAGACAGAAATGAGTGCATCATATTTTGGATATCTTTGACTTGATCTTAAAATTTTGTGAGAATGTTTCAATTTTTTATTTTCATTAAGGAAAGAAATGACCATTGTTTCTTCAAGAGTGTCAACTTTTCTTAATGTAAGGTTAAGTTGTGATGAGTTTTTCATTGAAAATTCGAAAAATCACACTTACAATTAAAAGTATTGCATAGATGGCCGTCTTGTCCAGCATCTTTGACTGAAGCCTACCTGTCATATGACTTTTTCATCAACAGGCCGAGATAATTTTCTCCTAAAATTAAATAGGGAAAGAGATTGAACATAACTACTGTTGATGTAAAATTCTCTTTAAACATAAGAAGAAATGTGAAAGTTGTGAAATACTCTCGTCACTGGCAGTTATGAAATGGTGATAGTTGAGACATGGTAGTAAAAATGTTTTGAGAAATACAGACTTACTCTGAGGGATTGTGCATTATTCAACCACGTTTCCATGTACTTATTTTCTATAGAAACTGGCGCTATTTGAAATCTTTTTATCAAAATGTGATCTGTGTGAAGACATACGCTTCCTATGATTGTGATGCTGTTGTTTTATTTCTCTAGCGAGATTCATTTGACAACACATTTGACCTTTCCCTTCCGATGTGTGTTTTGTTTTAGATTATCATGACATGTAAAAGTAAATGTATGTGCTGTTGAGGATGAGAATTAGTAGTGTTTGCAATGTGTTCATGCATCTGTTACATGTATGCCTGACACTGTCTTGTCTTGTTTGTGTCTGTTTAGAGTCAACACAAAGATTGATGAGATACGATTTATCCAGTTCTAAAAGTTTGGTCATTTGTCTATTTCTTTGTTATTGTTATTGTTTTTTTAAAACTAAATTGTTGGTTTTTTGTCCCATATGAAATCACACCTTTGAATTATTTCCTCTCTGCCTGCCTTCAACAATTTTATTCATATTTCTTTATTTATTACCACATAGACTAAATCCATGCCTTGTTAATTAGTCCAACCTTCACGCAGAACTTCATGGAGGATCTTGGAGCCATGTGAGAGAACTGAGAAATTTACGCCCTTCTTCCACTAAGAAGCTCGTTTCCAACTTTACCAGTATTACCAAATGAAAGTGAATGTGTATATGAGTCTTTCAACATCTATCAATGACAATGCCCCATTTAACCATAACATCTTTTATAGAAGATAAATTTTCATTGCATAAACATCATCAGCATCTTGCAAGCTTTATGAAAGAAACAAGTTTTTAGATTTGATGAGGATGATAAATTTCTCCTTTCTTCCGCTGGGCCTCCATATCCTTTGCTGATCTTGTACAGTTGCACCTTTTTCTCTGGTCCTATTTATGTTTGTGTTTGTTCGTCAATTTATTTTTGAACGTTTTTGAGAACCGTTTAGTGTTGTAGGCCAACACCTTTGTGTTATTTGTCAACATTTTTTTTAAATTCAAAAATAAAAATTAGTTTTGAAACCCAGAAACGATTTTTTAAATTTTCAAATCAACTTCAAATTTGTGTTGATCTTCAACCTTTCTTTTTTCACTCTTTCTCTAATGCACCTCCCTCTCTCTCTCTCTCTCTCTCTCTCTCTCTCTGGTGGTATCTCTTCTACTTTTTTTTTTCTTTTATTTTCATTTCTGTCTGCTTTTGTCTCTTAACATTAAAAGGCTTTCTTGTTTTCGCAATTTCATAAAAATATAGACGTGACCACTTGAATTTAATAAAAGTTTCAACACTCTGTCTACTCAGGACAATGACAAAAGAAGTATCACCTGTACCAGTAAATCAACATACATATTAAACTTTACACACAAGTGTGGCAAAGGAATGTAAACACACAAACACAATAAACCAAAATACAGAAAAACATGGATGATTACTAGTGAAAGGCTTCACATATTCAGACTCTCCTTTTATTAATTTCTTTTTTTGTTTTTCTTTTTCATAATCTTATTAATGAAGACACATAAACCTCCTGAATCTTTGCAGTTCCAATAACAAATTACTTAAAAAACAAGAACACAAAACAACAAATGTCAAATAAAAAATCAAATCAACAAAACAAAACAGTGACATACAGGACATATTAATGTCTTCATAATACATATACAATAACTTTTTATTAAGGATAAAATAACAATTCATTTAAGTTAATGTTTATGAAGAATTTACAGTTTCATCATGTAAAGGAAATATTAAAGAAGTAGTTAGGGGTTGGGGGCAGGGGACAGACATGAGAGCTGTAACTCAAATTTTCATGAAAGAGCATCACATGTTATTCTAAGGTAAACAAACAATAGCATAGAGAAATGATTTAATCAGACATTCAAACTTAAAGCTCCAAGGGATTTTTAAGTTAGCAAAATGAAGCATCATGGTTACTCGTAATAACAAGCAGCTCCAGGGATGGACTCATTAATAAGATAGAAGATGAAATAATTCATACTAAAGATGACACAATGACGACAGGATTTTTAGGAAATTCAACGTTTGATGTATAATGAAAATCAACAGCCTTGATTTGCAATGAAACTTAACGTTTTGATGTATAATGAAATCCAACACCCTTGATTTATAAAGAAACTCAATATGTTTCATGTATAATTTAGCTCAAAACCCTTGGATTTACAATAAACATGTTTTGATGTGCAAGGACACTTAACACCCTTGATTTACAATGAAATTCAAAACATTTGATGTATAATGAAACTTAAAACCCTTGATTCACAATGAACCTCAACACCCTTGCTTTACAACAAAATTCAACCCTTAATTTACAATGAACCTCAACACCCTTGATTTACAATAAACCTCAACACCCTTGATATACAATGAAACTTAACAGCCTTAATTTTCAAGGAAACTCAACATCCTTGATTTACAACGAACCTCAACACCTTTGACTTATAATGAAACTCAACATCCTTGCTTAACAATGAACCTCGACACTCTTGATGTATAATGAACCTCAACACCCTTGACTTATAACGAAACTCAACATCCTTGATTTACAATGAACATTGACACCCTTGATTTGCAATTTAACTCAACGCCCTTAGTTTATAATGATCCTCAACTTTCTTGATTTACAATGAAACTCAACACCTGTGATTTACAATGAAACAACACATTTGATGTATAATGGAACTCAACATCCTTGACTTACAATGACACTCAACACATTTGATGATGTAAAATGAAACCCACCATGTTTGATTTACACTGAAACTTAAAACCATTTGATGTATAATGAAAGTTAACAGAAGTGTACAAAATGAAACTCAATATGTTTGAAGTACATTGAAACTAACAGGCTTGATGTACAATGATACTCAACAGGCTTAATGCATAATGAAAAAATCAACACACTTGATGTAAAATGAAACTCAGAATGTATGATGTAATAGCTGTAAACAAGATTAACCAGTGTAATTATTCTGTATCATGAACCATTACGAGAATTAAAAACTGTATGAGTTTAAGATAAAAACATGAAAAGTACATTTCATAAGCATTTTTAAAAATCAAACATTCCACAAAGAAGAGTCTGCCAATGCTCACAAACCACAGAATGAACCACACCCCTTGTCAGATCGATCTTGTAAAAATGGGGGATGTAACTAGTTGTGCAAATATGCCAATAAAGAGTAAATAACTATTTATTAGGCAGCTAAAATCTGTTTGAATTGTTTTCAAGGGTGACAAATAAGATTTTTGTCTCATATATTTCTTTATGAATACAGGGTATATAGACAATTCTTTCTCAGTTTCCTCTCATTTTCTCACGACAATTCTCGCCTTCCCCTCAGTTAGAACTCTATCAGATCTAATTTTGGCACAATGGTTAAATCTATGTTTAGACCTTTAGAAAAAGCCTGCATTTTTACCTTTTTGAACCGAACCGGCTTATAAGATTGGAGCTTATCCTGGTTTCCATAGCATGAAGCAGACAATGACAGACTTGATCCACCACACTCTGAATTGGTTTCCTTAACAAGAATCGAACCTGTTGCCTCATGGTCCGCAGGCCAACAGTCTACCACTGAGCAACAGCATCCCAGCAAGTAGGTTTATATCTGTGCTGTCACCGGCTGTAACTTTCCTTCTAATCAACGTAGAAAAACCATTATTGATGTGCCTTATTCACTCTCCATGATGGACAAGTCAATGGCATTGTGATGATATGGATAATAGACCTGATAATTTCTCTTTTAATTTCATCTGATTTGGACAATTTCAATTTCTTTCCTCCCCATGCAGTCACACAATCAACGCCTGTCAATGTATAACGTCAGTTCAAGTCACTCAAACGAAGACTCCAGCAGTTTTAATTTCAGTGTCCATCAAAATTGGCTAGACAATTTCAATCAGGTCAAACAATCATATCAAACAACTTAAAGCAGGTCAAACAATCATGTCAAACAACTTCAATCAGGTCAATCAATCATGTCAAAAAACTTAAATCAGTTCAAACAATCATGCCTGATTTCACTAGTGTCAAAAGTTCATGTCAACCAATTTCAATTAGGTCACACAATGATGCCATCCGATTTCAATCAGGTCAGACAATCATACAATCTAATTTCAATTATGTCAAAAAATCATGTCATCCAATTTCAATCAGGTAAAGCAATCCGTTCAATAACTTTTACATTCAGTTCAAATAATTATGCCGACTAGCTTCAACCGGGTTATGCAAAATCATGTCAATCTATTTCAGTCAGGTCCAACAATTTCATTTTGTTGGTTAACAAGCAATATACATGGCATTTTCTACAACCATTGCATAACCGTGTGTGGATTTTAGCTCTCCCTCCTTTATGGCCAGACTACTACACATGCTAAGACAGACAAACAAACGTGAAACCAAACTGATAAAACATGGTCTATTAGGTGATCTCATCTTGAATATCCCATAAGATGGGAATCACTGCAACAAGATTCAATTGGGACTATGAAGTGTTAAGAGAGCTGGTGCTTATCTCCATTTAGAGTGGGATTAAGTAGAATGAGGGATACTTCTAAATATCTGATCTATGCCAAATGTTTCATCAAGTTACTTGACATTATAAGTAATACGGATACTTCTAAATATCTGATCTATGCCAAATGTTTCATCAAGTTACTTGACATTATAAGTAATAATCATTTACATCTCTGTCTGATAAATAAATATATTTTTAGTTGACATCATAAACTGGCAATAAAAATATTTTAAGTTTTCTAAATTTGCAAAATTTTATGTTTGACACTAAAAACACTTTTTAATCAATTTACTTGTCAAGACCTGTGACGGAAAAACCCCAAAACACCTCAACCTCTAAAGAAAACATCAAAATGCGTGCTGAATGAAATTCCAACGAAGCCAAACCATCAACCTGTACCAATGTGTACAATGTTTGAGTCTATTACTAGCAACATTGTGACAGTAATGGCAGCTGTACTTCTTGGCTTCAAAGTAAAATTAAACACTTGAAGCATTCCTTCAGACAGTTGTTTTATTTGTTCATTTGTTTATATCGTGTTTTAGGGCTCTTTTCGACGACAAAGATCTCAACGGCTATGGAAAAAGTAAGATGAGAGGCTAGTTTAAAGTAAGAGAGAGAACAGAAGAAGAGGAAAGGATTTTCAGATGTGGAAAAGACAAGTTGTTTAAATCAAACAGGTATCTGAAATAAACAATAAGCATACATAACATTATAAAATAACAAAGCAAAGAGATGATTTATAGCATAAATGAACAAACATTCTCCAAAAAATACCACTAATCATCAATGACCGTCAAGCTCCAAACCTTGTATGCCATAAACATCCAGGTGTCTCTACTGCCCTTTGTGTACACAAGTACTCAGTCCATCTAGACAGCAAGTGATCCTGATAGTATTTTTAAGTCATGCAATGCACACAAATGAAGGATAGCCATAGAATCATGCCTCCTTCCCTCTCCCAGTTAAATTCTCCCCTTTGAGGACATAAAAGAGAGCCTGGCAGAAGAAGACACAGACAAGAGCAGAAGCTCTCACTCAACCCTTACACAGCTCTTACGAGATGCATGGGGAGTGCTGGTAGTAGATCTTTTCTACATGTGGACCTTCAGACTGTTCTGCAGTTTTGATTGTTTACTGCTTGGAGACGGATTTCATTCAAGACTGTTTGATACATTATCATTATTACCTTTAGTAAAATTCATTTCATTATCATTTGGAAAAGAAGAAGATAACATAGGTGTTGAATGATTTTTAGATAACATTCGCATATTATGTTTTCTTTTAAAGAGACGTGCAATATTATGACATTTGTGCTTTGAATGGATGTGAAAATTTATTACAAAGATTAGAACTATGGTACCATCATGAAAAACCACAAACTAAATCTGTGCTTTATTAACTGTCAGTAAATTTGATATGGGAACAACAAGCACTCTTATAATATGATAGTTTGACAAAGTTCCATATTTATAACAAGAATGGATTCAAGGACTTGAACGGACGGGCTTGGTTTGTTTGTTTGGTGTTATTGGGCTCTTTTTGACCCAATCTTGTCGTCTCAGTAAGCATGGAATAAGAAAGACGGTAAGCCAGTTAAAACAGTGGACAAAAGTAGCAGCAAGAAGTTTGAATGATTGTAAATTAGGCCCAGTTTGTCATCAGTCTTTCCCCATTTTCTGAAGTTGAACTTTCTACTGTTTGAAACGGCTTAAAATGTCTCTAATAAAATACAAAAAAGTTAGAGCTCTCATACTGCATTGGACGGCTTATACAAAACCCAACATACCCAAAACTAGAAAAACTCAGGCTAGGAAGGCAAGTGTACAATTTCAATGTTTTTAATTTTATGTATTATTTAAGTTTTAAATTTCATTTCTGACCATCTTCTATTAATGACTCTAGTCCATCCAAGACAATGTGTCACTGTGCCTTAGTGACAACTTGTCAGACAAGGTGATAGAGCGATGGTGACTTCAGTGAGCATTGCCTCTTAATATTTATAAAATCGAGACAAAGTTTGGTACGGATCAGCACCCACAGTAGGAATCTAAGGGTCTTGTATGGGTGGTTAACTGAATTTGTTAGGAGAATACTTAGTTGTGCTTATCCACACTTATCACAAAATAGGGACCCTTTATTTTTACCCCTTTAGTCAACTTGAAAGACATACACAGAAAGATGGGTCTCTTCAACATCATATCTGCTCTGGAATCTGGAACTCACACATGGACATTATGAGTGCATAGCACCAGAATTCACAATGCTATCTTGACAAACTTGTTTATTCTATGTACAAACAAGGTCCACAGTCATTTGTACAATTGAAGAACACGTATGATGTGGGTTGGCTTTTGTACTGTACAATTTCTGTGTATGCCGATATGGTTTTCTTTAAGTGCTTAAAATGCATTCTTTGCATTACTTTTGTCAGTCAGCATTGGCACTATATAGACTTTGGACATTGCATGTAAAGAAACACCAGGCAGTAGGAAAAGTATTACTTCTGATGTTGCTGCGTCTATCAAATTTCAACAATGCTCAGTGGTCAAAGCACCTTCAAGCATGGCCTCATGGACTAAGAGCAATCGACAAGTGCTTAATCATTAGTATAATAGGACTACTACTACTACTACTACTACTACTACTACTACTACTACTACCACTACTACT
>JAOWAY010428574.1:0-13923 GCA_028565895.1 Goniobranchus geometricus | reverse complement strand
TCTCTCTCTCTCTCTCTCTCTCTCTCTCTCTCTCTCTCTCTCTCTCTCTCTCTCTCTATCTATCTATCTCTCTATCTCTCTCTCTCTCTCTCTCTCTCTCTCTCTCTCTCTCTCTCTCTCCCCTTTCCCATCTGTTTTCATTCGCCTTCTTATTATCATGTGTGTATGCCTTTCATACCACACATTCTCCTTCTCAATGTCTCTCATTCTCTTTTCCTCTTTGTATCTCTCTCTACTTTCCTCATCTATTTCTCTCACCTCTTTCTACTTCACTTTCCTCTCTCTAACAATCATATCTGGCACTCTTTCCCTCCTTCCTATCGCTCACTCTTCCTCTTTCCTGTAATGCCAAGTCCAAGTCAGAGTCGTCAGTGAAACTATGATCAAAGTGTACCATTGTCATTCCCATGCACTTACTAACTATCAATTTGGCCTACAGTACCAAGTCCATTTACAGGTACATCAATGACAATGACACATGTGGGTCAAAAAGAGAGATTGGGAGGGGAAAGGGGGAGTATTTGCATCACAAAGACTTTTAACAACAAGTCTGCTTCACTTGACATAAACAAACAACACACTATTATTGGTGCGCACATGTAGGCCAACAGATTAGAGGATTTCCTTTACAGCTGATTGGACCGAAGTGTGCCTTTTTGGCATCATGAAAATAATAATACAAGTGCGAGGTACAGAGGTATCACTTCTATGTCTCGCTAATTGAGATATCAAAGTGTGCCTTGGGCATCAATTTTACAAGACACAGAAGTATCACATCAATGTCTTGCCGGTCAAGATATCAAAGTGCCCCTTCGGCATCTTGATATGCGAGATGCCTACCAGTGGCCATAGAATCATTAATTTTATTTAGTACTATGTATGTTTGTGAGGATCGCTATTTTCAGTTTTTATATTAACACTCTCATGTTTTGTTTGTCATCAGGTTAGAAAAAAGCAGCAGCATATATTAGACATTCTGGAATCTTTAAGAATAGATCATGAGAAAATTGATGTGCTTGACCCAGTCAATGATGAGTTGCTGAAATTCATGCATTCCAACAGCACCCCAAAAAAGTCCAACAAGAAACCAACGCCACCTCAGATTTTTAATGGAGAGGACTACTGTGGGGTAATTTCATATGAAATGTTCTCATGTTTTACACAGTTATTAGATAATGATTTATATATAACTTTTTCTAAAATACTTAATAAAAGTAGAAGTTTTGGATTTTCAAAATCTTTTTTTTCTTCTATATAAGTCTGATTGATATATGTTACAGTACTTTTTATGTGTGTAATGTTTGTTTGAATATATCAGTTTTTGTGATTGGGCAGTCAGAAAAGAATAAGAGCACTGTCTTCATTTATATGCATTTTGAAAATAACAGATGTATGGTATGGAAACAATGTATAATTTTAGTTTTGAAGTGCTTCAAATGTTTTCACAAATCTCAAAGCGTGCAATATTGACAATTTACATAAAAGCAGTATATAATAATACATGTATGTCATAATTATCAAAAACACACCTTTTCAGTGGCATTGTGTATTATATTAAATATTACCATTGATCGTGTATAATCATATGAATAGAAAAAGTTTTTGGGTAGCATAAAAGCAAAGCATGTTGAACTTTTTCAAGAATCTATGAAAATATGCATTTTTTTTAGCAGTTCTTGAAAAATAAAAAGTTTTTCAATTCTTTTTAAACTCCAGCCTTGCAAGATCAAATACTCATGAGGAGAGTGTTCCAGACTTTAGGTCCAGCAAAGGAAAAGGCTCTTTGGCCTATTGTTTTTAAATTTTGTTTTGGAATAGTAAATATAAGAGTGTCAGAACTCGAGCATAAGGTTCATGTTGGTTGATATGCATGAGACAATCGTACAGGTATGATGGGAGAATGTTGTCAAAATGTTTAAAGCAAACTGAAGCAATTTTGTATTCAATCCTCTCCCAAA
Source organism: Goniobranchus geometricus (assembly GCA_028565895.1). NCBI lineage: Eukaryota > Metazoa > Mollusca > Gastropoda > Nudibranchia > Chromodorididae > Goniobranchus > Goniobranchus geometricus. The sequence continues at coordinate 11,965 of JAOWAY010428574.1, read as the reverse complement.
CAGGGAGCCAATGAAGATCTCCCAGCATTTGTACTGCACTTTGTCTTCTATTTTTTGCCAGAACTATTCTGGCCATATTGTTGATATCAACTTGAACTGTTTTACAAATATTTGGTGCATGTATTGACCGGTCACTGAAGACAGCTTTTGCTTATAATTCTTGCAGGACTATGAAAAATTTGCTGAATCAATAGAGTGGGATCAACTGTATGAATTTTTGAAGTTGGAAAATCCTAACAAGACATCGACAGCAGCTGTTGTGATCACAGGGGTATGAGTGTTATTTTTACTGTCTTGTAATGATTTTGAATGACTTCTTTCTAATGAGCACATCTTAACTTGTTTAAGGATAAACAAAGAGAAATGAAATTTTATGGAATATACCAGGTATTGACATTTTTTTTTTTCAAAGTCAAGGTTTTTAAGAATGTCTGTTATGGTATAAAACCATTTAGAGTGCAATAATTTACATCAAGATAGGGGCCTGTTTCCTTAACCATTTGATTGTTAGCAATCCATGACATCAAGAGGTGTGCGTTTGGCTCATGTTGGAATAAGTATAATTCATTTAGGTTTAATTTGTAAATTGGGGTAACTATTGGAATTGCTGTTTTGGTGGGGTTCAAATTTTATAATTTTCCTAAATGGTTGAGATATCAAGTCGCTCAGATTCTTCAACATAAGAAATCTCTAAGACTGTGCAGCTTTATCTGGCATGTCAATGCTAGAACTCTGCTTTGAATTGGATTGGTGACTTTAAAATAAAAAAAACCCAAAAAACGTAGCCTTTGGTGGTCTTTCTAGGGGACCGAGAAGATAAATTTGTAACACTTTCTCGTAAATTCTTTATATTTTTGTTTGAATACACTTTGTTATATTTTTATAATTTTGCATGTTTTATCTTTTAGATTGAACTCTGCATATAATGTTCTCTACGTCAAACACTTCTATAGTGCAACAAACTTTTGTTTCTCTCAAGACCATTTTTGAGGCGAGCATTGAAATCTGTTCATATTTGTGATGGTTTATATTTTTGTCAAATAGGAAGAGGAGGAAAAAGAAAAACAGGATCAGGTAGAGTTCTGTGCTCTTGCATGGAGTGAAATGATTAATGATCTTAAACACCTCCTTAACTTTTGTTTCAATCATAGGCTTTCTGTTAATTTCTTTAGTGTAATAGATGCTTCTATCTGCTCCCTCTTTCACCTTCCTTTCATGTATTTCCTAAATGACAAATTTAGTTCCACTTAATCTTTTTTCTTGTTAAAGTAGATTAGGTAAATTATACACATGTACAAACATATTGTAGATCGTTGAACTAATAGCTCTTTCAAATGCATAACTTTTAAAATAATAGTGTACATCACATAATATAATGTAGATATTTTTGCACAAAATAAATGTATTTGAAAAATATATGTGTAATACCATACTTATTTACCTTCTTAACTGGATCATATTATAAACTACTTTGAAACTCACCATGTTTTCTACCCATTTCTTCTTTTGAATTTCTTTTAAAGAACTGGCTGAAGTTTGTTTGGAAGTTTTCAGAATTTTAGAACTGAAATTTGCTTCTTTCAATCGATTTATTGGTGTGAACATACAAACTCTAGTGAATAAATTCAGTTTTGCATGTAAGCAATACTATGTAAATAAGATAGTGATAGTCAATAGATAAATGAAGACCGGACAAAACTACTTTACATTTTGAGCATAGAACTTTTTCAGGTGGCAGAACAGATGATATGAGTAGAAGCAGGAAACTTAAATTGATCAAAAAGATTGACAGTCCTCATATATGGAGACTCATCATGATATAATGGAGATGTTATGTCTTATTTCTCAGAGGTTAGCTAGCAGGGAGGGACTTGAACGGCAGCTTTTTTTTTTTTTGTGGTAAAGCATCATTTGTATATTTGTTTAATAGACTTGGAGTACCCCCAATATGGAGTGGGCTTTATAACACTCATGAATGATAAGAATCCTTGTTTTTTTCACCTCTGAGTCTTCTTTTGGCTGTATCCCAAATTGGGGTCACAACAGAAGGTCACCTGTTTTACATGCTCTGCATTTAACTTAACATTTTGCAGAGGGGGTTGTATACCAGATGCCTTTCCTGGCACTATAAAGCTTTGGGTTCAGCAGGTTGTGAAAGAAGAGATGGAAGAAATGGTAGAAAAAAATTTTTTCTCCTGACGAGAACTCTTTTCCATGTGCACTTGCACAATAGACCTCCAAGTTTGTAGTCTGGCTATATAAGGCTGGGTTGCCAGTTTTCCAACTAAAATCGTAAATCCGGCTTTTTAAAATTCCTCCAGCTTTTCCAGCCAGAATCGGCTGAGAAAATTTTTGTAGCCTGAGAACATAAACACGACACCAAGATTAATGTGAGCCACCGGCATGAAACTCTTAAGTACTCTCCATAAAATGAACTGCACTACTTCTTCCATCAAATGTTTACATTGGAAATCACATGTTAAGTGGAATCATTTGTGTAGTGTACGAGTATTCTTTCTATCCGACATCATTCAACATGTATTTGGAGTTTATTGATCACAAAGGAGGTGAGGTGCTATTAAAAACTTTAAAGAAAGGGATTAAGAATATATAGAAGAGGACATGGCTTAAGGAAAAAGATGAATCAGATGTTTTCTACTGAGCCTACATTCATAAGATCAAAGAAGCTGCTGTTGTGTGGTGCACTGTTTGTTGTGATAACATCCAGTTTGGTTCTAGGAGCAAAAAAGGTCTTTTGAGCCATGGGAAGCAAGCTTCACATAAACTTAAGCACAGGCAGGCCACAGAAAAATTGCAACAAGCTCTCCCAGCTATATTCAGAGCAGTAAAAGCAATGGAAAATAGATCTGTGACAAAAGAACAATCATCTCTTCCCATTCTTATATGTGAAAGCTCTGCAAATGTTGAAGCTTTTTCGTTGTCATGGTCCTCATCATCAATTTATCAGGAATCAGCAGCAAAACTACCTGTCTCTAGAATAAGCATCAAGGATAGAATGTCAAACCAAGAAGCTTTAATCTGTACATTCCTTGCAAATAATTATTCTATCTAATGTCCATGGCAGCAAGACTTGTTCATTTATATTAGATTTTATCCCGAAAAAATTTCTTTTTTTTTTTTTTTTTTTGTCAAAGCCTGCTGGCAATCCTGGTGCGGTCTCAATGCTCAAATCTAGCTCTTTTTTTTTTGAGAATGAGGGAGCTGCAAAATTAAATTTTAACAATCAGGGTCTATACCTGAGGGCTCCTAATGTTTGTTTTCCTCTCAAAATTTTTTCAAATCTTCTTTGTTACTGGTCAGTCTAAAACAAAAATTCTTTACTCAATCAAGCATTCTTTGAATAGGCACGTATATCATTAGTTTGAGATAATTTTAATGGCTTAAAGAGCATAACTGATATTTTATCTTCGGCTGTATATTTATATACTGTCAACTTGTAATCATAATTCTTGAAGGAGATGTTGAATTAGTAACAATCCAGAAAAGATCTTATCTTAAAGGAAAATATATTGCTTGAAAGATCAAACATGTTTTTGTCCTTTTCTTGCTTCAAAATTGAGTACAACTGTCTCTCATTATTCATTCATAAGAAACAAAACTCAACATGAGGTATTTTTATAATTAGAATTCCAAATTGCTTCACCCATTAACTTCTTTTAGTGTTTATGTATGTATCAAGAGTCACATGTTTTTCTTTTTTATGTTTAGTGTGTTACTAATTATAACAAAACACAAACAAAGAAATATTGAGTAAATCTTCAAGTTAATTTTGGTATAAGAATAATTGTGGAAAGACAAATGCCACTGGCAGAGGTACATACTGAAATAAAACATTGAAAATTAAAATACTAGATCACACAGTCATTTCAAGTTAAGCATTTCCATGAATTCCGAGCTGCTGTTTCTAAGTGTAAATGTAAATTGGAAATATTTCCTGAACAATGTTTTTGATTATGCATTAATCTCTAATTTAGGGATTAATTAGCACTGTGCTTAATTGGTTCTTTCTAATAAGATTATATTTTATTGTTTATTGGTAATTTTTGTTTGTTTATTTATGTTTTTGCTTTTGTTTTTAAGACATTTGGCTAATCAGCCTCAAATTTCAAATGATTTTTACTTGAGAATAGCCTTTGATCCTTTATGAAGAATACATTATAAAGCCTCAGTCACTGTCACTTAGCTTCACTTCACAGATCCCCTTGTCTGTCTTTCTGTGTGTTCTTTAAAGAAGGATATTTTTTACGTTATCCTTAATAACCCTCTACTCTTCCCCCAGTTCAATGCAGACTATGTTTAGCCTACCTGAGACATGAAAAATTTACCCCTGCCTTTCCTTACTTTCTGTGGGCCCATGTGGGAAATGGTCAGTTGGCTTTGTCTGCTGTCTTACAGAAACTGTTAAACTAATAGTCTCCCTTTGCAGACATTTGTCTTGTACATGTCTCTGTCCTTTGCAGTGAATACATGTATATGTCTCTCAAAATTCTCTAATTGAAGGTAAACTCCAGACAGCCTAGTGTCATGCAAGCCATAAAAATTTGAAGCATGATGTTCAGCAATTCATTGGTTGATTGACAGCTTCATTCCTGACATCAAATTTTATGCTGGCCCTAAGCAGTATTCTTCTCAATATTCCAAGTTTCCTTGAGCATCCCCAGTTACATCCATACTGTAGTCTCTTGGTCAAAATACTCTTCTATCTATCACGGTTATAGGTGGTTGCAACTGCCATTTTATTGTGAAACATGTCATTCACTGATATTAGGGGTGTAGAAATAAATTGGATTGTGTTGAGCATAAAAGCCTATTTGTATACATATATTTGAAGACAGAAATGTTTACCACTTCATTAAGAAAGTTTTAAGATAATCTTTAGATAATCTTTTTGCCTTCAAAATGTCTAATTAAGATAATTTAAGCAAGAGCTCTTTTGTAGGCAGTATCTGTTGCCATTGTGATAAATTGTTTTTGTGGATTAATAGAAATTGCTGGATATTTAACATGTCATTAGATTTTTCTTGCTCTCTTCTTTGCTAGAAATAAGATTATTTTCACTTTTAAACCCTGTCAGACTTTTCAATGATACTTGATATATTAATGTCTTGCACAGCCTGAAAAGAAGACGGGAGAAGTAGAAGAAGGTGAAGAAGGAGAAAAGGAAGTCACGGACAAGAAAGAAAACGAGGAAGAATCCAAAGATGAACCGAAAGCAGATGATGACAAAGAAACTGACAAAGAGGTCAAGAAGAAAGAGGATCCTGCTGCCGCCTTCAAGAATCGTTTCAAGAAGGACTTTGATGATGAAGAAGATGAAGGTGGATTCGACTTCAGCGAATTTGAGGAAAAGGAGGAAAAGAAAGAGGAAGTAGAGGATGAAAAGAAAAAGGATGACCCAGCAGCAGCATTCAAAAATCGCTTTAAGAAGGACTATGATGAAGAAGATGATGAAATTGATTTTGGGGCTTTTGAAGAAAAGGAAGAGAAAAAAGAAGAGAAAGAGGAAGATAAGAAGAAAGATGACCCAGCAGCTGCATTTAAAAATCGTTTTAAGAAAGATTATGATGAGGAAGAAGAAGGCTTTGACTTAAGTTCCTTTGAAGAAAAAGACGAAAAGAAAGAAGAGGAAAAGGAAGAGAAAGAAGAAGAGAAGAAGAAAGATGACCCTGCAGCTGCATTTAAAAACCGTTTTAAGAAAGATTACGATGAGGAAGAAGAAGGATTTGACTTAAGTTCCTTTGAAGAGAAAGATGAAAAGAAAGAAGAAGAGAAAAAGGAAGAGAAAGAAGAAGAGAAGAAGAAAGATGACCCAGCGGCTGCATTTAAAAACCGTTTTAAGAAAGATTACGATGAGGAAGATGAGGGGCTTGATTTGAGTGCCTTCGAAGAGAAAGAGGAAAAGAAAGAAGAGAGAGAGGAAAAGAAGGAAGAAGAGAAAGAGTTAAATAAGGAAGAAGAGGAAGAGGAAAAGAAGGAAGAAGAGAAAGAGGAAAAGAGGGAAGAAGAGACAGAAAAGAAGGAAGAAGAGAAAGAGGAGAAAATGAAAGACGATCCTGCTGCTGCGTTCAAAAGCCGTTTTAAGAAAGAATATGACGAAGAAGAGGAGGAGGGCCTTGATCTTAATGGTGTTCAAGAAAAGGATGAAAAGAAAGTGGAAGAGAAGGAAGAGGATGTCAGGGATAATGAAAAGGAGGAAGTCAAAGAGGAGAAGAAAGAGGACAGTCAAGAGGAGGGAAAGAAAGAAGATCCTGCCGCAGCTTTCAAAAGTCGTTTCAAGAAGTCCTATGATGAAGATGAAGAGGGACTTGATTTTGGTGACATGGAGCAGAAAAAGGAAATTGCAGAAGAGGCGAAGGATGAAAAAGATACAGTTGTCTCAGGGAAAAGTCCGTCACCAACAAAAGATGAAGCAGATTCTAAGATTGAGGAGACATCTGATGAGACCAAAGCTGAAACCAGTGATAAACCTGAGACTGAGAAGGCAGATGATGCTGCTCTTTCCTTCAAAAGCCGATTCAAGAAACCTTATGATGAGGATGAGGAAGAGTCATTGGATTTGAATAGTGAAGGTGAAAAGAAAGAGGAAATTAAGGAGGATAAGATGGCCAATGCTAAAGAAAACAAAGAAGAAGAACAAAAGCAAGCCGATGATCCTGCCCAAGCATTTCGAAGTCGCTTTAAAAAAGCATTTGATGAGGAGGAAGAGTTGGATTTGGACCTTGGAAAGTCAGAAGACAAGTCCCCCCAAAAAGAAGAAGTTAAGGCTAAGGAAGAAAAAAATACTGAGGATGATGCTAAACCCGAACAGCCTTCCGAAGAAGATGAACGAGAAGCCAGAAGAAGACGACGCCGTGAGGAGAGAGAGAAAGAAAGAGAAAGTGAACCAGCCATGGAGGAGGATGACAGGGAAGCTCGCAGGAGAAAGAGGCGAGAGGAAAGGGAGCAGCAGATGTCAGAAGACACCAGTGATGACAGAGCTGCACGAAGAGCGCGCAGACGCAGAGGAGGCGACGAGTGATCGAACGAATGTTGGAGGTAACCGAGTGCCTTGTGTGTGAGCATGGATTGCCTTGACCAACCAAATCAACCAAAAATCTGACTGACAGTGATTCATCTTTAATTTTTTGTGCATGACGAAATTGACCCCTCTTGGATTTAAATGTAGTGACTACAAACTCTTCATTCAATTTGCCTTTGAGCCTTTATACACTCACAGCTGAGAGACTTTATTTCAGAAAGCATGGCTTAAACATTCATGTAATTCATTTCGATTCCTCTAACAGTTTAACACCATCATGACTGAAATCCGATGCTAATGTTAGAAGCCTGTCATTGCTCAAGAACTTCGTCTTTTTTGTTTGTTCTTTTTGTTCCTCTTTTGGGTTGTTTTTTTATCTTTTGAAAATATTTTCTTTTGTTTAAGATGTACACCCATTTTGGATTTAATAATGCAATTTCTCTTGCAGAATGTACTGATTTATCATTTTTATTCAGTCCACTAATAGTGCCAATGTGCACTGTACATACCGTCCTTCATTTGTTTATTTTTTGATGCCAAATAATTTTGTTTCAGTGTCATGCTCCTCATGTTGTTCTTTTTGAACCATTTGAAATGAATGGCATTCTATCGTTGTTGTTTGGGTTTGGTTTTAAAACAGGTTTTTTTCCCCAAGGATACTTGGTTTTGTGGCCTATCATAATTTGACAGATTTGATTAGACCTTCCATATAAGAATATAATGGAAAGTAAGCTGAAAATTTTGAAAGATCAACAATGTATGAAATGTCATCTAGGTCTGGATTAAATTCTAGTAGCATTTTGATTTTAAATGTTAGAATATTTGCATGAGTAATGTTGAAGTATAAATCTTGACCAAATCTTGTCCCTTTATATATGTAACTGATGTAACTATAAATTCTAAATTTTAGGGAGGGATTAAGGTTTTGTATTAAGAATGCTGATGAATCATTGCATAAATCTTTTCAAGTCTAAATTAGTACAATTTGAAATCTAGATGTATGCATATAATCAAGATCTAGATATCAAAAGGAAGAATTTTGATAAGTTTGTACAGAAAATAGCCATTAAAAATAATTCTGAAAGTGGCCTGAAAAAGGTGTCAAGTTGTTAGATTTAGATTTGAAAAAAAAAAAATTTTAGTAAGAAGGTGAACAAATGAGCTCTCGTCAAGATCAAAGCAGTGCACATCGCTTATATGGGTATCAGATCTGTATGAACACTAAGTTCACTGGGTCAGGATTTGTTTCCCCTTTTTCTCTATTTACCGTAATACTTGTCTTATAAAACACAGTGCCTATTCTTTTTTCTCAAATTTTTCTCTTCCATCAACATTTGATCAGACTCAGACATGTCCTTTGGGCATACAGTGGCCTGCCCAGTCCTTCCAGGGACAAATAATTCCAAATAAAATTTGAAAAGAGGGCTATCCATTTTTTCTAAATCAACATTTCATTTTAAAGAAATAATCATAATTATGACAAACTGAATTTGAAATATGCATGGTTTGTTTCCCACCTTAGCTCAGTTCTAATGCAGCCGTATGCATTTGTGAGAGACAACTCCCATCTCCCCCAACAAACTATCACTAAATATAGATTTCTCTTGTGTAGACTTATTTAATTGTCTGGTCCAATCAATGTTTATATAAAGGTCCATGAGATATACACCTCATCAATATTGGACTGCTCATGAAAATTTACTTTCGAGAGGTTGAGTTTAACCCGATCAAATCCTTTCATTTTTATAACTTCTATGCCATACAGAGATATCACAAATTTACCATTGATATAGATAGAAATTCAGGTGATCAAATAATTTCACTGTCATTTTTGTTTTCATCTTATCCCATCATTCAAGACAAACCACTTGCTATATTCTATAGTATTTTCTGTGCATTCTCTTTAAAGGACAAAAGTATCTCTAATGACTAGAGATAAAGAGAATGTTCTCTCTACTGCCCTCAAGGTATCATTTTAAGATTCTCCTCTAGCTTTATATTGTCTTGTCAGTGTGGATGTATTTATTAAATTTATTAGTTATTTGATATTTGTTAGTTTTCTATTTTTCGATTTTGTTTTCTCATATTATTGTATCTTGGAAAGAATCTGGTAAGGTTTGACGTACAATTGTAGTGATAAAAAAAAACCCCAACAAGTTCATGTACATTTGGTGTACAGAAATTATTTATTTTCTTCACTTATTCTTCATCATGAAGTTTTTAAAGATATATAAACACTTTTTGTTTTGTGTTTGTGTTGTAGTTTTTTATATTGTAACATCCGTCTTTCAAATCCCTGTGGTAAAGGTCACAGCATGATGTATAGTATATAAAAGAGTACATCATATACTTCATATTCCTTTGATAATTGGCTGAGACTGAAGATTGTTTTGTATGCATTTGGTCGTTTTTCAGTAATCTTAGCTTTTTAATTGCTGGTATTTGTATTCATCAAAGTCTAGATGTATTCTTATGATAATAATGATATGTTTAGCAATGACCCTAGTTAGTAATGATAATGAAAATAATAATAAGGAGCACCTACCCATGAACATCATACACAATTGCACTTTACATCGACACAGACATGAAATGCATGACACGACATCAAAGACATACCACTAAAACATGATACAGTCTGCCTCCATTTTCCTTCGTAAAAGGTTTTTTTTCATTCAGTTTTGCTCCCTTACATCTATAGATAGTCTGCCATCAATTTTTTTTTTTCATTTTTCATCTCAATATTAGACTTTTTATTCAATTGTATCAGGAATCGATACATTCTTCTCTCGATTTTTTGTTAAATGGTCAGAACCATTAACAGGTTGTTGCTAGCCATCAGAGCACATCTTCTGGTCAAAACTATCATGGTGTGTCTACAACAGCTTCCCTCCACCAACCAGCCTAAGCAAAGGGGATGGTTATTCATGCACCATGTTGAGGATCCTTAGTTCTAACCTATCAAGATTTAAATAAGCAGACTCTAATTTTCTTTCGTTGATAATGATGCCAAATAAACTTTTATGGAATTGCATTGTAATTGTAATTTTAAAAGGGGATGGACCTTTAGATGAAGCTTATAAATGCACTTCCTATCTTAAGGCTGTATTCAAAACCTTATGCCAAATAATCAAGTGGTTTTGATTGACAGCATTTAGATAGGGAGTGCATTTATAAGCTTCCTCTAAAGACTTAAGGTCCATCCCCTTTTAAAATGTCAATTACAATGCACAGCCATTAAAGTTTATTTGGCATCATTATCAATGAAACAAAAGTAGAATTTGGAAATGATCGTCTTTCGACCTATCCTGTCAGGGGATTCTCTGTCAATTATATTTGACTATAGCCATGCTTGCTTAGTGGCTTGCCATCTATTAGATGTCAGTGAGGCGTTTATGAATGGCAATGGCTCTACTAGTTTTCAAAAAAGCCATTTAAAACATTTCATTTCCCTGACATGTAAATGTAATAGTGTTTGTGTCTAAATGCAACATGAACAATTAGCTGCTCACTATTTCACCAAGATAATACATTGTTCATACTCAACTTCCAGTTTTTCAACCATTATGATGACTTTATGAAGAAAAAAATTTAAAGTAAGGCATAGGATAAAAATAAAAGTTTAATCTCACCACTGACTGACATATTGACTATAATTTCACCAGATGTTGAGTTGTTATCTAGTTTGATACATGATGTGGAACTGCACAGCCCATATTTTAAGTCATTGAAATATAATTCTAGATCATTAATTAGAATTTGCATATCTTAACTTTAATATTTAAGCCTGCGCAAAAAAAAAAAGATTAGGCACAGCGTTTTTGATCATGCACTCTTATCTTGCCCTTTATGCACAAAAATCTAGAAAGGATCCCTAAGAATTTGCTAAAAGAGTCAAAACGGCTCACATATTTTGAGTCGAGGGAAAAATTGTTGTATACTTCCATTTTTAATTCTTAATTTCCTTCATAAATTTGACTTTGACTTTGACTTTTCTTATGTCTTTATTTATTTATTTAATTCTTTTTACCTGGGAATGTTGATAGGCCTATCAATTTTCTTATTTTGCTGAGTGTGCATTTTGGTAATTTATATTTAATATATAACACTCAATGATCCTCATGATTATTGCTTACAAAAGACTTAAAAATCATGAAAGGATCCTGGCCCTAAAAATTAGCTTAGAGAGTCATCTGGACTCTTAGATTTAGAGTCCAGGGAAAACACTGGGAAATTTGGAAATGATCGTCTTTCGATGTATCCTGTCAGGGGATTCTCTGTCTCTTTCAGTCCTTTTCAATATTCAATCGATTTACTTGCATTATGTATCGTTATTGTCATCTCCACTTTGAAGTGTTCCATTATTGAGTGAAGCCTCAGCATGCTTTTTCCAAGTCATTCAGTCATGTTTATCACATTTCCTGGTGATGTTTCCCCAAAATTTGTGTGTTTCATCCCTCCATTTTTTGTCTATGCTTCTTCTGCTGTGTCTTGGAGTTTGATATTATTTTTGTTTTTGTCCATCTGTTGTCTTGCATCCCGTTTACATGGCTGGCCTATCTCCATGTCTTGTCTCTTAACAACTCGTAGTTTTTGTTACAGGCCTAGACCAAAATGATTATGATATATATGCATGAATGTATCTGGACAGTTGTACTAACAATCAGCATGTCAGATGAAGCAAGAGCATGACGAATGCTTCTAGAAATATTATTGTCATGATTAACCTTGAGCGTTTTGTGGGGTAAACTTAATGTGATTTTGTTTCAGATGTAGATTGGTGGGTTTTTGTTGTATGTTGCCTTGAGTCTCTACAATTATCCTTCGTAGTTTTAATTGATTTTGATCAAGAGGAAGTGAGGCAGGGGTGTAAAAAATGTGCAGTTTGCGTGCTTTTTTTTTATGGGGTTGGGGGTGGGGGGGGGA
>JAOWAY010428463.1:0-13923 GCA_028565895.1 Goniobranchus geometricus | reverse complement strand
AGAGAGTGAGAGAGAGAGAGAGAGAGAGAGAGAGAGAGAGAGAGAGAGAGAGAGAGAGAGAGAGAGAGAGAGAGTATGAAGATTACAACTTGAATCTGAGTGTCCGTGTTTCATATTCATTTTTCTCGGAACTAAATGCCACTCTCTGTCGAATCCAGCACCAGTTTGGACACCTTCAAAATGCCGGCATTGGTCTACCCTCAGACAAGCCAGTAATTTGAACTAAATATGCGCGCTGACAATTATTCTCAGTCTTATTGAGTCAGTATTACATATAATATGCAGAAGAAAAAGATCCAATTCAGCGAGGATCGTCTTTACTTCTAACACAAGTCTACTTGATTTATAGAATATACATGTAGATCTAGGTCATATTTTCTGTGTACAACTTTGCATGAAAACATTGCAGACCATGGTAAGAAAGCAATGGTACGTGAAAGGGACAGTTTAGAGCTAGGGCTAGGGCAATGGGAAAAATCCCGTGATACCAAAATGAAAAAGTTCTTACATCCCACTCTTATAGATCATCGTTTACCCTGCATTGCGTAGAGAGGAAGACGATACTTTTGACGAATCGAAAGTTACTATCGATTTGACTTCCATGTGAGATTAAGACAAGAAAATGTCGACGTTTAGGCCTCATTCTTATTGAATACATAGAATAAATTATGTTCGGCTTGAATAGTGCATAAGTTGATTGTAAGCCAATAACTATGACAGTGATTTTGAAAAAGAAATAGGAAAAAAGACACATTACTCAATCAATGATAGAAGACACCCTTAACCCTTTTGTTTATGCAACATTAATAATGAAACACTTTTGAAAGGAAGAGCGAGGGGGAAAAAAGACAACGATAAAAAAACAACAACAACCAAAAAAAACCAAAACAAAAAAATGAACAAAACAAAACATCATCTCATCTCTAGTAGCATGTATCGCTTGTCACGTTGCCGGCCATCCATCTCCAGACTGATCCATCGTCAGCACATCGTGTATAGTATAGAGAGAGTTGTTGTCGCTACCGGTATCTGATGTATTTTGTCGTACGGTTGTAAGAAAAGACATCCGTTGTCTTCCACGTGCACGTTTACCTTCAATAAACCCAGATGTTACCCGTTTTTCTAGACCATTGCTCCGCCATACATGTCCACAAAACCGCATTTGTCTTTGCCTGATGGATTTTAGCAGTTCTCTTTCTTTATCAATTCTTTCCAACACATTTTCATTTCTAACCCTTGCCGTCCAGGGAATTTTCAATAGCCTTCTGTAGACCCAGATCTCAAATGAAACAAGTCTTTGTTTTGCTTTTGCGTCTACGACCCATGTTTCACATGCGTATAGAAGAGTGGGAAACACGTAGGTATGCACCATTTACGTTTTTGTGCTGATCTTTAATTTGGAATTGGTGATAGCAGGTCTGAGGCTATGAAATGTTTGTTTCGCCAGTGCTATTATGTGCTTTATTTCATTTATGTCTTTGCAGTCATTTGAGATGTTTGTTCCAAATTATTTGAAATATAGCTGACCAAATAAAATTGTAACAGTAACTGTTCCATTGTGGGATAAGAATTACTTTAAAATCAGAGCAATGAACATTCTAGGATAGCTTTTGTTTCTGATAGGAAATTAGGTTTTGCCATCCTTGGGTTTGAATATCTGACAGTATGGCAGCTTTAGCCAATTCACCATTTTACATTGTCACTTCATTATTGTTATAAAGGTAACAGCCTCAAAATCGCCAATATTGAGGAAAATTTACATAACTGCCATTGTCAATGAAAGTCACATATATGATTTAAAGGTGCTAATCAGTTTAATATCACTAGCCTATATCTAAGTTCAGCCAGCTAAGCCTATTTTACCTTTTTATTACTGTATAATAGACTCAATAATCCAATGCTATCAAAATACTGAAATCCATGACAATACTCCTCTGACAATGGGCAAAAAACCCACCATAAATGAAAAAACCCACACAAAAAAAAAACTCAACAACAGATATTATATATGTCTCACAATACGGTAACATGTAGAAACGCAGAAAGTCAGACGCTCATTTATTGGTATGAAGCATGATTTTGTATTTTTCCATAACTTCCATCATACGCTGGAAAGAATAAAAAGAAAAAGAGGCAGAAATTCAAGAACAGTCACAGAACAAAACGTGTAATGCAGCATATCAAATAATGATTTCAGATTACATAAAACAAAAATTGTAATGACATATCAAGCGCTGTGCCGCCAAACACTATCAGACATCAAGAACAGAAGCAAGATGGGGTACATAACAAATCCCAAGATTGTCATGCCTCCAATGTTGGGTAACTTGAAATTCCATACAAAATTGTGTGTGAGGGAAAAAAAAACCAACAGTAAAAAAAAATTGACGCACGAGGGAGCAAACATAAGCACACAAGACTAAAGGCACATGCGTCAACGATTGCAAACACAGAGACCCTTTCAAATCAAACATGACATTAAAAGAAACCAGGAGTGAGCAAAGCTCAATTAGAAAATAAGACCATATTAATACCACGCACATTTTTCTTCCTACTGAGCAGTGTTGCTATCATTTCTACATAATCAAAGGGGCAATAGGCTTTCTTTCCAACTTTTAAATTATTGGGACTTGTTTTAACATCGTTCTCTTTCACTTCTTTCTTAATTTGGCTTTAAGACCCACTACCCCTGAGCAACTTGCCCTGCCACAGCTCCTTTCACTTTCATCTTTTTTTTCTTTTTCATATCAATTTTGTTTAAAACTAATTATGGCATCCAGGTTCCAACCAGTAAGATATGAACAGCCATTGCTGTTGCAAATTGGTAGTTGGTGCTATAGGGGTGAACAGAAAGCACATGGTCATTGCAGGTCTATTGCAAATGGCAGACTTCATCATTAAAAACAAACATAGGAAACAAGAAAAAGCCAACTAAACTGACTAAGACATACAGCCTGACAGAATTGCAGGAGTGTAGAGACTTCTATAAGCTTACATGAAATTGCCATCTACACTTTAAAAAAAGGTGTCCACTCTCCACCACCTAAGATCAGACTGCCACAGTTTTTCAAATGTTTCACTATCCAGCACAAGGGCAAGGATGTCAACAATGCTTCCTTGCACAATTTGATTTTAAAGAATGTGTATTATGAATAAAACAACTGCTTTGCACACACACAAAAATCCAAATATTCGGAACGAGAATGTTATTTCAAGAAATAGTTGTGTGTACTAATATATGATTCTGTTTAATAATTCAACATACCATATTCTATTCATAGGTGAAGCTTTTAGGTAACCCATCCCCCACCCCAGCATCCTCTAACACTGCCTTGAAGACCAATGTGAACAAATTTAGAATGTGCCTGGATGATCAGGTGCCTAGGTTAGTGAAGTTATCAGCAAGCTGTGGTGTAAGCTCTTATATCAGGAGTGAGATAGTGCTGGGTCTTAAGATGAGAATCTCACATTGGTAGATATTGTGCCTTCTAACTTTTGACAATTAATGACTGCAAAGCTTTTTTTCCGCTTTAGAAAAAAATCCTTTTAAAGTTTCTTTTACCTCTGATGGGATCTGAACCGGCATGCTTTTGTCTGCCAGGTTCTAAATTGTCACACCTCACAAACCAAACCGTAAATCTGAAACTATAAAAATTGACTTTACAATATTTCATGCAATGGAAGCATTTGAGTTATTCATTTATGTATCAAAAATCCCATGTGGTTTTTTAAATAATTGTACATTATATTATAATGTATAGATGTAAAACTTATTTTATCTGTTGTCCCGCATAAGTGTTGAGTTTCTATCATATTCCATGTGTGTATGGATAAATGTATGTAAATATGCATTTGATTTCCTCTAAGTTGTAAACTACTTTGAGCTACCATGAAGTAGAAAAGCCACTATCAACATTCCGCTATTATTCTTATCTCTGTTATTATTACTATGTAACCAAAATATGTGTATAAATATATGCTTGGAAAACTTAAATGCAACAGCATGAGCAAAGATGGGTTATGCTAGAATCAAATGATTCATGTTTTGAAATTCTCAACAATTAGTTACACAATCTTAAAGTGGCAGTAGCAGAGTGACTCGTCTGGGCACCCATCTTTCCTCTATACTAATAATGCCCTGTACAACGGACAGAAAATATGGTAGGTTGAATCTGTAGCATTATAGAGAGCAACCATATTATATCAGGTCCACCTAAAAATGAGACCATCATTTAACGACGCATTGCCCAATGGGTGAGGGACAGGGAAAAAAAATCGTCAATATAGTCCCTCTTCATTAACATTTCATAAGATTAGAAATATATGACTAACATGACAATTCACAATCATAATAGATTCAGAGTAACACTGAAATCAACCGTGTAAAAAGAATGCTTAATAGAAACCATAACTTACATGGTAAATTGATGCAAGGGATAGGGACTAGAAATGAAAAGAAAACGATAGCAACAGAACTGCAGGTCAAAAAATAAAAACAACGCAGACTCGAAAAGAAAAATTCAAGTCATGGTAAATTGAACCCGACTAAAATCAATTCCCTATGAGTAGAAATGAATTAGATCAACAACTGCCAAAACTCAGGCAATTTCAATGAAATTCCTCAGCCTTCAAATAACAACTTTCATCCTTCAAATACACAAATACAAAAAACATTCTGCTTTGTTTGTCTTCTCTTTCTGGTGGAATTTTTTTTTAAGCTCAGCAGAGAGGAATAAACTGACTCATATATTGAGAAACAAAAGCAGAAACCTTTGCAGACATGGGGATGAACACTTGATAGAAGTAAATCATAACACACTTCAAGAACAATGACAGCAATGAACAAGACTTGATCTTTCACACCTGTCACAGGCAAAATGATATACAAGTGTACTTAGTGTAGCAATCAAGGAGTGGCATAATAAAAACTGCTGGAAAAAACCAACATAAAACAAAAACAAAACCACACAGGCAATCTTCCTAGGCCAGGTAAAAGCAATAAACAAATGAATTTGAAGCAAAAACACAGAACACTTTCAATGATCACTTTACCACACCTGTCTCACTTCCATCATATTTGCCACGGACATGTTCATGCATCCATCAAGTTCTAATACTTTTATCTTTCATCATCACATTTACAGTTGTCTTACTAAAAAAGTGGAAAAATTTCTCAAAAATTCAAAGTGGGTAAAAAACAAAACAAAATAAAAAACAAAACAAAAATTTGTCAAAACTTTCAGTAGGTTTCTATCAATTCTAGGGAATCACTAGTTAGTGGGTTCAGTGAGATAAAACTGTTGTATGCTTCTGGCCAAACAATTCTAATACTCCTTTTTGTGTGTGAGTACGTGATTTTGCTTGCAATGTCGGCAAGAAACATCATGGTCAAAATTATGAATAGTACCAAGGCATTGCACGATTTGTGACAATTTCATCAATTTTAAGATTAGAATGGTTGACAGCTCTGAACATTGAAAACTCTCTAACAAATTCACATTTTCAAAACAGTGATCAGTACTGCCGGTGCAGGCAGAAATCGAGGCATTGTTAAAAAAAAAACAAAAAAAGCACACACACACACACACACACACAGAGAAAAAAGCTCAATCTGACAGCAACAACAACACTGTTTCAGCTCATAACAGGCTCCCTCCTACTTTTCTCTGACTGAAACCTTCCTTGGCAATAACACACTGAGATTTAAAACAAGACTTAAATCTCAATAATATTATGATTGTGGAAATTCTCACATGAGAAGAATATAGGAAATTCTTTACATTGCTGAATAAGGAATCAAGATTTTCTTTTATTGTTCAAAAAACCTTTAAAATGTTAAACAGGGAAACAGTACTTTCATTTCTCGCAGTTTTGCCGGAGCAAAATATGAATAGCTTTGAACAGCACAGAAACTCCATTATTGAGATGAATCTGTCTTAACTTTGGGGAGAGATTTATAAACAGTCATCGCTGCTTGATCACAACACAGCAGGAGCTGTGAAACTGTGGCATTTATCCAAAGTTGCCATTGACGAGAGCTCTTAGCACCCCCCAAAATTAGTTATATCAAACACTTTAAACATGCATTAAGTTCAGCAACTCCTCCAGCTCGGTTTAATGGACTTGGAACTGTCATGATGATTTGAATCATGGCATCATTAAAAAATGTTTCTGTGTTTTTTGCTTTGTTTTGGGATGTTTGACTTTTTTTTTATTATTATTGTTTACTTTCGTTTATTTTAAGACACAAAGCCTTGCTCCTTGAAGAATGAATCCAGGCTAGTCTGTTTTTGATGCGCACATTAGTTGAAACTAGCGAAAATTGGGATAAAAAATTATGAACTGGTCTCTCCTCAGATTTGTGACTATCAGAAGTGCTGCAATTAATCAGTGACTAATATATATAGAATTAATTCTGTTTGTCAGTGGAAGTTGCTCTTAAATGGAAATTACGATTAACCAAGTTGCAATGTTGCGATTAAGCAGCGTTGACTGAAAACCTTATATCTGGAGGTACTCTCAGAAATAATACCCGGCTCCATTGTGAGTGAAAAGTCAATGTAGCCAGATAGTAATATATTGTACATCCAATGAAGCAAGCAGAAAGTCTTGACTGCTCTAAACTGAGAGAAGAAATAAAACAGAGAGGCAACGAGAACAAAAGGTGAGCGATATAGATACAGAAAAGAATAAGAACAGCGTAGAAGGTGGTGAATAAACAAACTGTTGACTTATAAATGCAAGTCATCAGGACAGGGCCATGAAAAAATATTAAAACGTTAAACACTTATGATAACCTAATATATAAATTTTATCAAAATCAAAAACTCAACCTTCCCATACAACAGTCATCTTCACTCAAATTGACAAAACCTTTTAATCATGTTTTCTCCTAAATTGAAGTTCATGTTTAATTTGGGGTAACAAAAATAACTTTAAATATAAAAAAGTAAACAAATTAAAAAAAAAAAAAATCTTAATTTAAAAGTCAGAATGTTAATTGCAGTTTGTCAAATTTCTGGACTCTGAAGAAAAGATCACAAATGAAAAACCACCTGGAACAGACAAAGCAGAGATAGAGGAGACAGTAAATGTGATAGGCAAATAAGGAGGCAGGCGGTAGGGGGCGCAGAAAAGAAAGCAAAGGAAAGAGGGGAAGTGAGTTCAGATTTAACAGAAATAAAGTGTTGATATGAACAAAGGGAGAAGCCTCAGAAATTTGACCAAGAGATGTGGTTTTGATAATAATAGAAACACCCAAAGTTTTTTTTTCCTTCCAACCAACTGCATACATTAATAAAAGTATACATCTTTACAGGTAAATTGTGTACATTATAAATGAATAAATAAACAAAAGTCAATGGCCTTACTTACAGGAAAATACTAAAGTAATCTTACTCATGGTTCCCCTTGTGACAAAAAAAAAAAAAAAAGGGTCAAATATGACTATAGGCCTAAAGAGGAATTTCATTTTAGCAGTCTCAAACTATGAGGATGAGACATAAACGAAAAGAACATTTATCTTATTAGCATACTGACAGCATCAAAAGAAAATCAACAGCAGCGCTTGGATCCAGCGTCCGTTCTGCTTATATCAACTCCTGCCGGCTCAGATATCCTGCCTGGTGTCTTTTAAAAGAAAATTGAAATGCAAGGGTCAGGGGCAGGGAAGAGAAAAATGAAAAGCTTAGTATGTTTTACTGTTTGTACATGTAAAGGGAATCTTGTATTCTTTGTTTGACTTTTTTTTAGCTTCATTTGATCTTAGTCTGAGGAAATGTTATTTGAAAATTTGTGATACATAGACAGTTTTCATTGCAAAATACAACTTAATAGTTGGCATACTCCTTTTCTATCACATGGTATCTAGCAGCCATGTCAATTTGTAAACAATTTTGAGAATGTAGAGAATTCTTTCAATTATTTTAATTAAATACTCTTTTAAGAACTGACCACTCTGAAATTAGGTTTATGTAGGGAGAATGATAGTTCTATCTCCCTTTAACATCAACTTTTATTTTGAAAGTTATGGCAGCACAACGATAGAGAATGCTGGCAATAAACTAAACAGTAAAATGTTCCATAAGTCCAAAGACTTTAGAAAGATGACGTTGGTGGTCGAGAAGCATGAATGTTAGACGATAACCCTTGACATGTGAGATTCAAAGGTGAAAAGTAAAACAATTAACAACTCAGGGTCTCTTTGCACAATCTCCCTTTCCATACTCAGGTGTAAAATATTCTCACAGGAATTCAATCTATAATAAACAGTGGAGTCCAATTCACGTAATGAAAAATAAAGTACATAGTCATTTTAAGCCAAATTGGCTCATTGGACCAGAGTTTGTCATGGTTTCTATAGCATGCTATAGCATGAAGTGGACAGTGACAGACTGAATCCATCACTCACTGGATAGGATGCTAGTTATTTGCAGAGTACTTTTCCAGCAAAAAGCTGTATCCATAATCACCTGGGTCAAGTGAAACAACAGGGATAAATTTCATTACTTAAGAAAAGATTCTGTGTGCCTGCAGTGAGAATCAAACCTTCTGCCTTTAAGACAGCAGGCCAAAGCTCTACCACTGCGCTACAGCACCCCGTGATGAATTACATCAATATCAAACCTATTTTCTTTCTCAAAGAAATAACTATCCAACATTTTCATTAAAAAAAAAAACTACTTCTGCTCTTTCAAAGATGATGTAAAATATCCGTAGAAGAACTGTTTTGAGTCTTCTCTTTTAAAGAAGTAGCTCATCCAACATTAATATTCACAAAAAATGACCCCTCCCCCCTTTCTTTAACCCATAAGTTTCAACCAAGTGGACAAAAGGCTGTTCTGGGCCTCACGGACAAATACACTTCTGGTTTTCTTCTTTCGACCCATTCACAAGGTATTTGTGAGTAGAGTTGGCTTTGTCTGCTTGCCGGCCCCCCTCCCCTACCACCAACACCACAAATCTCTAACCCTGATGGCTTATCAGCAGCTCATGTAAACAATTCTTGCTCACAATCACTCAATTAAAATCCACTGCAAGAGAGCTTGCTGATCAAAAGAACATCTGATATGGTATCACCAACACAACATAAGTATTATCCCATGAAAAAGGATCAGTTCATTCTCATATTTTTCATCTCTTTTAACCAAGAGTCTTTGCTAAAGGGATGGGCTCATCCACACTGTGGGAAGTCAGTAGCGGTTTACTGTCAGAGGGTCATTTCTCTCGATTTCAGGGTTAACCTCTTTTCACCAAGCTGTATGAGAAGATTTTGAGTAGAAAGCCTTGTTTGAATAACAAGCCTAGTACTAGTAAAGCTGCAAGTTGGTCTTCTGTACCTTGTTTAGAATAGCCTGGGCCAGGTTCATAAAAGCTTTCTCCACATTGATATTGGCTTTAGCACTCGTCTCCAGGAATGCAATATTGTGTTCCCTTGCAATCTGAAAGGTTTCAGAATGATATAACCATTAAAATACAATCTTTAAAGTTGTAAATATATATATGAGTCATATCGACAATTCGGTTCAAGAAAGCTGCATGTGATATTTTCTGTAACAGACCTTTTTTTCATCACTGTGATGAGATAATCAATCTCACCGAATATCTTTTCGTCTTTAAAATCCAACAAAAGATGACCATGATAAATACAATATTGTGAAGACAAATTAGTCAGTATTGACACAAAGACAAAATCAGTTTTTCTGTCTCCTGCCAAATTTTCAAATTTGTGGGTTACATGTTCTTGAACTAGACCATCGTTATATTGATGAGATAACTGCATTTGGAGGGAAGGGGTGCAAAACTAATGAAGATACTTTACAAAGAATAAATGTTACGCCTCTCGGGGCTACTATATTTTTCTCTCTTTATAACTCATTGTGCCACATATGGAGGGATACTTTTCAAACAGTTTCAAAACATCCAGGCAGGCAATAATGCATACAACCTGATTTCCTTTACACAGTGAAACGCTTAAACGATTCCAGTTCATTTAAACACACAAACCTTTTGACTATAAATTTGTAATTACAGATTTCTGTATCAAATGAAAAGTAATACAAGCAGAGATGTCAAACGAGGAAGTCAAAATTCCCTAAAAATTTGATTGACACAGGGGGTCAGTGGACACTCCCCCCCTCTGATGCTGAGATGAATCTTAAAAATGCCCCATTAAAGGTATCATTTTCATGCACTCATTTCAACAAAAATCAAGATTTATAGCATGTCAAAAATTACAAAGTATCAGGTCATGTTGAGTTGTAAGGACACAAAGAACACTCAAATTTTCAATTAAATATCATGACCAAAATAAAAATATGCATGTGTACGCTTATTAATGACATCTAAAATTATAAAAAACATTAAGCGTTCTTTGTGTCTAGATCTTGGTTAAATCTAGATCTGGATGTACTCCAAGCTCTCGTATAGGATCTACAAATCTTGTGTGGATCTACATATACCTAGACTGGCTCTAAATCTAGAATCGAGACAGCAGACTATCGCTAAATTTAAATCCTATCGTCCAATCCCACAACAAAACGAAGTCGAAGCCTACTATTGCTATTGCTAGAACTAGATCTAGATCTAAATAGGCCAACATCAGATCATTGCAATTAACAATTTCTATACATCATGGACTAAGGCCTAAACAACTCTACCTACGTATGTCCAGCTGAATGAAATGAATGCACAGTTATCACAATTGAGCTAGATATCTACACAAGCAGGAAAAGTCAGGCACCAGCGTACTAAGTTTACATGGAAAACAGGATGCTTGTCTGTTCAATGAAAGGAGATGGAACGAGAGAGGTCTTTTGGGCGAAGAAAGCAAAAATATTATTATTTCATTACAGCTCATCTTTTCTGAGTATCGTCTCATTCGCAGAGTTTCCCGAAGATTTTTTCCAGAAATTTCACTCATATTTTCCCTGAGATTTTTTCACTCCCCGGATTTCCAGGAATCCCCAGAGATGTGAAATCTCCGTACTAATGATATTTGGAACAAATTATTTGTCATTTTGTATTCATACTCTTTGGACACAGACATTCGATAATTACAAAGTGACAGTTGATAAAAGTCAACGTTGACCATGTTCAGGAGTGTTTCACATCAACTGTCTTTTTTTTTTTAAACTCTACAATGTGATGATATCAACTTACCGCCTCACCACGTGCAGTGGGTACCTGTCTTTTGTCTTCCATATCACACTTGTTTCCCAAAATCATCTTTTCAACATCTTCATTGGCATGCTGTACAAAAGGTAAAGTAGATAAGACATACTTGGTATGTGTGAATGATGCAACAGAATGTTTAGCAATGGTATATATATATAGGGTGAAAAAGAAACCCTATTTACAAAATATTAACAGGGTACCCTCCAAATTCGAGACCAACCCCTGTAATATCTTGCAAGATATGAATATTTTACGAGAAGATGTCTGAAATAGAAATATTGTCTTTCCCCTCACTCAAGCGATGAGTTGGGTTTACATTCTGACACCTTACAATGCTTAAAGTTTTGTGTTAAAGCGATCATTTATGTTGACATCTAGATTACTGCAATGGTTGATTCATTCAATTCATAATTTACAAAGACATACGATAAACAGTGATATTTTAAACTTTAAAATCTTGTTGTTAGGCCTTTGATTATTATTCCTAAAGCAAGTTGTTGTCATTAAGTTCATCTATTTTGAATTCCTGTGCTAAATTTACACCAATTTTCGAATCTTATTGATAAGGTCGTTGAAAAATTCTAGATCTAGATCTACTGCTCAAATTTCGAAAAGACAGGATCTAGATCCTAGGTCTAGTTTTACAATGTTTTGAGCTCGTCTGATAAAGATGTTATTGAAGATCTTTACAAGGAAAAGGAGGGAGAGAGGCATGGCTTATTCGAGAATCTTTCACGGGGAAATCTCAAAGACGGAAAAATTGTAATGCTCTGTGATAAAATAATGTTAAATCACATCAGAAGAAGAAACAGACCTTCCTCCCTCTTGCCGTTTTTCCATTTCTAAATTTCCCATTTTATTTTATCCAATTTTTGTTATTTTCTTTGTACTTGTGCTTTGTTTTTCCCTTCATTTTGAATTTGATTCGTTCTTACATCCCAATGTCAAGACAGAAATTTGGGTGTGCTAGTGACTTGTTTGTTTCCTTAAAAACTGTTTTTGTTTTTGTATGAAAAGCTTAAAATCTTTGCTGTGATAAATTTTATCAGGTCGGTTCAAGTAGATAACACAATTAAATGATATTTGTAATCCTTCACAGAAGTTAAAATATTTTGCTCCTTAATCTGTGAGCTAATCTGTGAGCTGTATCTCTGCATCTGTTGACGCACAAAATGTCATTTGGGGAAATAAATGTTCACTTTATAGCAAGTTGTGTAGTAATATCTTAGTCGCGTTGCCTTCCTATTTATTAAGATTATTTCAGTCATGCATAAGTGTCTTAAGCCACGTTGAAGAAATACTGGTGGGTTTTTTGTTGTTGTTTGTTTGGGGCTTTTTTGGGTGTGTGGTTTTTTTTTTTGGTTTTTTTTATTTGTGTTTATAGATAAAAGAGAGTTTTGGGGAAACATTATGAATTATTTTCATAATTAGTTTTTATTTCATTGATACACAAAAGTATCTTTAATTGTGTTAAATACTAACTGAGGTTCTTCGCCTGCATCTACAGGTATGACACATTTGAGGATCCAATGGGTGTGATAGAAAAATTCCATTACGGCACCCACTACAGCAATGCCGCCAACGTGATGCATTACCTGATCAGAATGGAGCCGTTTACAACCCTGCACATCCATCTGCAAAGTGGCAAGTCAGTAAAAGAACGTCGATATTGACAGCTTGCAGCTAGAACGGCGCACTGTCCAAATTTCGCTAGAAAAGAGTTTATTCAAATTGACATGTTCTAACAGAATCATCTTTGCTCTTTTAAGGTTACATCAAATATAGATATATTGATTATTTTTTATTGTTTAAGGGATTGAAATACGATAAGACTTTTTTTATTAGCACACCTCTGAGAGATTAAAAAATCATCCCGATTTCTAGGGTTTCCCGATTTTCCATAGAAAAGCTCAGCCGATGGAAATGTCATCTATGCATGTGAGTCAATGAATACTCATCTTCTTTAAATGGTCAGTTGAGGTTGAATAACTCTGTCGCTGCGACCCTACTATTCGTTTCGACCTTTGACCGGAACACATGGCTTATTGTACACCTTTACTAGTTTTGGTCACAAAGATTTAGGTGTCGGACTGGGTGAAACCGTCCTGTTGATCAAAGACGTTGGTAGCGATTGCAACATGTTAGGCAATAGACTTTATTTCGCAGCTTTCTTATTGACTTGACGACATCTTCGTGTTGCTCGTCTTCTTAGTTCGTCTCATCGGTTCATGAAACAAGCCGATCCTCATTCATTGCAATGATTTTTTAATGTAGTTCAAATGTTGAGCATCTTGTTCGTTGGTCAGTTTGGGACAATTTTCTTTGTTGTCTTTGTTGTCTCATAGTAACACTGTCTCATGCATGTTAAATGTGAGACAAGACATTGTGGCAAAAATGTGGGGAAAAAAAATTATGCACAAAGAATCTTTGAAATTAAAAAACACCTGACGAAATTGTCTCGATTTGCCGTGATGTTATCCCATCAGGGATATTACTAATATACAAAAGATTCCATTCCCTAGAGTTTCCAAAGATTCTGTTTTCTGGAACTTTGTCCCAATTTCTCGGGTTTCCCAATTTCCCAGGGTCCCAATAACAGAAGTCGCATTGTATGCAAATCAAATGAAGTGAATACCGATCCGATGGCCGAGTGGTTAGAGCGTCCGCCTCAGAAGCGGGAGGTCGCGGGTTCGATCCCGGGCCGAGTCATACCTAAGACTTTAAAATTGGCATTTTAGTAACTGTCTC
>JAOWAY010428352.1:0-13927 GCA_028565895.1 Goniobranchus geometricus | reverse complement strand
TTCAAAACAGGATGGTCTTGTTACTATGCCGTCGGGCGCAATCGGGCGCATCAGAAAGACTGGGGTAGATTTCTAGCAGGCGCATAGAGAAGCATTGGGTTAAGAAAAGATATTCTCCGGAAGATTTCTTCTTCTTTGATATTTTCACTTTACATTATATGCCTTTCAGAATACTGTGTTGTAAACATCAATGACTATGGAAAATTTTTGGTATGAAGCTCATTGAGTACATTGTTGGGTATTCTTTTGAATGCAATAGCAACATTGCTAGATAGATATGCTTTGATTCCTTTTTAAAGTTAAACGTTGTAAAATTTATTCTCTCATTATAGGCCCAGCGCAAATCCCGCCTTGATTCTCTGTTTGGCGGTCCTGGATACATGGACCTTGATGCTTTGGTAAGAATTTTGAGCATGGTCCATACAGGTGATATGGTTCTAAATCTCCTTTAAAAAGCATTTCTGGCTTTTAATGTCGTAACAAATCCTCATTTTTCAAAAGTTTCAATTACCCATCTGTCCAACCGGATCATCATGGTGCAGATTGATTGTATTTAGCTGACCCATGATTAAGGGAGGAGAGAGACTTTGGAAAGGTTTTTAGGGTCTCAGTTTAAGAAAATATTGTTCCATAATTTAAGTTAAGTCATTGAAGTCCTTAATTTTTATTTCTTGAAATAGGTATGAACCATGTATGAAAGTCATAAGACTTTTTTCATCCTGCATTTTGTGTGCATGTTTCGTGTTTAGAATCCTTATTTTTTTCAATCAATCAAACTACAAATGGGTCTCAAATTTAGTCTGAAAACATGAAAAGCTCACCCGCTTTTCCCTTTAGCCTGATCATCTTTCATAATAACTTTCTGGTAATGCTTAAATACTTGCGTATAATATTATCATCATTTTTGGGGGGGAAAGGATTTTTAAAAAATTATTGTAATGTTTTCAGGTGAAAGAATTCAAAATATGGGTAGTGGCAATAAGCTCGGACTGAAAGAAACCAAAATATGGGCAGTGCAATAAGCTTGGATTATGGAAAAGTTTACTCCATTTCTTATTGATTCTTATGTTGTGATAAATCTTACTTAGCTTTTCTCCTCTTTTTTTTTTCCCGCAGGGTTCTCCTGGCAAAAACATCTGGGGTTCACCATCAGGAGACAACCATTTTGAAAAACCTGTGAACAACACCTTGCAAGCCTTATTTGCCTCTGTGAAGCAGTCTGGGGCTGGGGGTAGAGCAGATTTTCCAGGGGTGGGTGTTAAGCTCCTCAAAGAATCCTATTGGCTAGCTTTACAATATCTTTAGAATGTTGTGTTTTTAAACAAAATATGTGACAGACTTTTTTTTATGCGCTTATTTGATTGTCATATATATTTTAGTCAGTTTAGGTCTTCACCGTTTATGGCTGGGATTGAAGTATTTGGAACTCAACATACTTAGAAACTGCTGCTGCTAGGATGATCATTTCAACTATGCTTTTTTCTTATCATTCATAGTTGATTTGTGAGATTACTAAATACTTATCAGACATTTGCAGTTCCATGCATATTGATTGTGGAAAGCGAATTGGTGTTGTATTTATGTACACATGGCTAGGACAAAGTCGTATCAGTCATCTGCCCTGCGACATATTGTTGCCTGGCTGATTCAACCTCATAATGTCATGTCAGAGTGTCTTATAGTCCAAATGTCAGATGCTCACATGAAAATGAGGTAAAATATTTAAGAGGAGGTGAAACACAGGGAAGGACCACATTTCAAATATTTCTGCTCAAACCTCGTTATGCTCCACATGGAGAAGAAAGGATGCAAGGACGTCGCTACTTTTCATAGGCCACATTCTGTAATCGTCAGTCTGCCTGAGTCAGTATATATTAAGAAATTGAAAGCTGGTATAAGTGCAAGTCAATAGACCATTACATCTAGAGTAGGATTAAAGTCATTGTCAATTAACATAGATATAGATCAGATATGTCATCAAATTGTGTAATTTTGAGATGCAGATTTAGCTTCTAAAATCAAAACTTAAGTGGCTGTGAGGTGTGGCTTGAAAAAACAAACAAAAACAGATCTGAGTTGAATCCATAAATGTGCTCAAAGCTTTGAGATCATGTTTCAGGGTATACCTTTCTAACGAAATGAAATACTTTCTCAACTCCATGTGGAGTATACAGAAATGCAGCCATTTTACAGGCACATTTGCTCCGACATACTGACAAAATCCTCCTCTGCCTATGGTCAAAATCACCTGAGTGGGGTTAGGAAATATATTAAATAGTCTTTCCCAAGAACTAAACTACCACAGTACAGCCTGGTTTCGAACTTAGAATCTCGTTATTGCGGGTCAAACTCCCCGACCCTGCAGCCACGCTGCCACACTTTAGCTTCTGAACTCACTTAAGATTTAGTTTTTAAAATCAAATCTAGGTGTAATGGACAACTATGATAAGTGGCTTTACCTTCTGAATTGGCTGTGCCAGTTACCTGCCTTCAGCCCCTCTTGCCCTTTCTCCCTTTGACTGCTTTCAGGATAAAAAGTAATTGTTTGGTAGAGTTGTGTTTGCTGTCCTTGATTCAAAACTTATTTCCTCTGTCAGATCTTCCCTGATGCCAAGAGTCCTTTCAGTCCAGCTGTACCCCTACCAACAGAAGTTCCCACACTTGCAGAAATTGAACATAGCATGCTAGCCAGGGAACGCCAGAAGCCCAGGGTGCTCACAGCCGAGGAAGTGGAGAGGCAATTGAGGGGAGAGCCTCCACTTCCGCCAGAACCTCGTCGTCACTTCTCAATTCCTGAGCAGATTCCTCCTGTCGGAACTTCAGTGGCGTTTAGAAGACCGGTAGGTTTTGGTTTTTCTATTTTACTTCTTTGTTTGGTTTTTTAATGTACTTTTTTTCTGTTGATGTTTATATATGTGTGTGGATAACTCATATTAATATGAAGGTTGGTTTTAGATTTTCTCTTGCATGAGTGCATAGTTTAAGCTTAATGTTCGTCTTTATTCCTTTTTGAATTTCCTGCCCGCCTACCTGTAATGTATCATATTGTTATCTTAAGCACTTGGCGTCCGTTCCATTTGATAGATAACTACTCCAAAACTGTGGAAATCAAGCACCTTTGAGTGCCTTAATGTCAAGGTCCATTGGGGAAAAGTTCATCCTTGCAGCAGTTACTGCTTACTATAAGAGTCATTACATATCAGAGTAGAAACATCCTTACATATAACATGGAACTCAGTCCATTTGGCTCCCATACTTTATATGACAGCAATCCTTTTTTTGGATTGCCTGTATATACTTTATCTCAGTAGATACTTCCATGCTGCCTTTTTTATTTGGGCGTCCTAATTTTTCCCTCCTCTCACCCAGAAAGAACCATCTGAGGTAGATGGTGGTAGACTCTGTTTGATTCAGTCTTTCTTTTTCTGTCATACCACTTTCTCTGATTTTTCAGTCTAATCAAGGACCATTGACTATGGGTCCCATTGGACAGCAGATGTCAAATGGTCAGAGTTCACCAATCAACATTTTATCTCAGCGTGGTCACCCTGTGCCCGGAATGCATGGTAAGCAGTGTTTTCCCAAGGCTGAAATTTTGAGTCCCTGTGATGCTCATAGCTTATTTTTATGAGCCTTTTCGTCATTTTAAGAGTCCTCTTAGAAATAATGGTCATGAAAATCCTTGTGTTGAGGCTGAATTTGTCCAGTTTTGTAAATAACAACAATCAAAATGCTCAAGGCGACATTCTGATGAATTTGTGTATTTGGCTTTCTGACCACAGCAACAGAATCTGTGATCTCCGTCGGCAGATCTCCATCTCCTTCACCTTCCCAACTGCCCCCTGGTATACCTCCAAACATGTTAGCCCATTCACCTCGAATGATGTCCCCTTACAATCCTGCTGCTGTTTTCATGGGTATGGTGATTTTCTTCTTTTTTCTTTTTAATTTTTCATTTTTAATCAATATGCAATTTTTTTTTGCATAAAAGGCATAGTATCATGTTTATATGAAGAAGGTTTAACATATAACAGTCATAATTAAAGAGAGAAAAAAAGTTGACTTGCCATGGTCATTTGTGATCTATGTAAAATTTTTGCAGCAGGCATTGCACTGTGATGTAAAGGGAGAAAACAAAGCAATGTAATTGAAAAATCAGTTCTTAGCCAACAAAACTAACCCCTACACACACACATACACACTCTTACTCTCTCTCTCTCTCTCTCTCTCTCTCTCTCTCTCTCTATCTCTATCTCTCTCTCTCTCTCTCTCTCTCTCATTATTATTATTTGGATTTCAGCCAATCAGCTCCTCGGCAATGCAATGACAAGACCTCCACCCCCACACCCGCCAACCCATGTGCCACCTCCGAATGTCAATATAGCCAGTCCTTTTGGAAGTCCATATGGTAGTCCCTCACCTGCTGCTGTGATGGCATCGAGGTAGTATTTATATATTTTCAAGTAAAGCAGAATGGGTATTAATATTTAGATAAGTGCATTCATCAAGAAGCTGGGAATTTGACTTACAAGAGGACTAGGTGCATAGTTAAAAGAGTTTGGCCAGTTTTGGTTTGTTGAGAGAAAAAGTTAATGGTAATTACTGATGGAGAAAATTACAGGCGGATTTATACTCTATGTCAAAGAGAAATTTATTGTGCTCCTTTTCTGATTTTAAAGTGAAATTATTTCACGTCCATCATTTGGATCCAAAATGTGCTTTTTGAGTGGGTTTGTTTTTGTTTTCTTTATTAGTCTTGCGCCTATTAAGCATCTATGTGCTTGGCCACTTTAAGACTATTTTATGGGATCTGTGTGCAGGTCTTTTATTTCTTGGACAGGTAATAAAATTGATATGAAACACCTCCTCAATATCAAGGACTAGCTAACCCATTGAACTTATTTCTCCAGCAATCCAAGAAGACTGTTCTTTGCTTGTCTTTGAAAACAAAATTTGTGCCTGAGAGTAGTGGAGTGGGGGATTGGAGGTTGATTGCCTCCCTCAAGCGTTTTCGTTTGTATGTATGTGGTGATACAAGAAGGTTATTTGCTAACAAAGGTATAATGTCATTTTTGAACAAAATCATTAGAAGGGGAGCTTTTTTTTTTTTAAAGTTTTATTCTACATTCATGAATTTTAACTTAAGGTACATATATTTTATGCAGACATACACTCGGTAAATGAGTTAGTGTGGCTAAGGGATCTATTGTTACTTATGTGTTTGTTGTTTTTTTTTTAATATCCCAGAATTCCCCAGGTCCCTGTACCAATAGATCAGCAATCTCCACCAAACAGACCTCGTATAGCCATGCCTTCAGGCCTTCAGCCTAATGCAAATCACATGTGAGTCAAATGCTTCTGAAAGTTGCTAGAGGAGGGCACCATTGTGTTAAATCAAATTGTTAAATAGTGTGAGTGCGTATGGAGTGAGCTGCAGAAAAGATTGCATTGATGTTTTCTTCTTTATACGTGAAATTTGACACTAACCACTACATGACATTCTGAAACTGTAAATAAGGTACATGCATCCCATAATAACGATATTACGAATGTTAGGAATGTGATGCAATTGATACTTTTAAAACGAATCTTAAGACTTATCTTTTTAAGAATTGATGACATATTAGAATGTGATAATTTTATGCTGTACTTCTTAGACTCATACATATATTCATATCTAAATGATATTTTGAATGTGATATTTTATGATGCACCTTATATGGATTAATATTTTTATCTGTATATAATGTCTCAAATCTATTTTTAGATTTTGTAGATTTATTATGTAAAGCGCCTAGAGCTTGTATTTTATTAGAGAATAGGCACTATGAAAATGTCCATCATTATTTTATTATTCTATTGGCCTAGGGAACACCCAACCTTGGAAGGGCTCCACCAAGCTATGACAGGTCTTTTGTCGTTTTTTTTTTCCTTTTCCTGTTTGACCATAGTAATAGAGTGTAACAGTTATTATATTTTCCACTGCTCTTCTGGGGTTGTCCTTACATTAGTAACTTGAACTTTCTAAATTTGTTCATATTTTGGCTTTGTATGTTCTTCTTCATCAACCATGAACCATGTTAACTCACCCTACATGTCTTATATGTTACCAGGCAGCACACCCCTATGCCGCCGCCTCCCCATCATCCGCATCACCCCCAGGCCTCTCATCCAGGGGATCGACCACCTCATCATCCAGGCATGACTGGGGCTGGACATTATCACACTGACCACAGGGATCAGCACAGCGTCCACCTGAACAATTCTCATAGGAATAATCAACAGCATCACCAGAGGTAGCTGCATTTGAATTTTAATTGTGTTGAACCTTATTTTTGTCTGAAGTTAGGGACTTTAGTTTGATAATTAATCTTTGTCTAAAAGCATGGTATCATTTAGTTAGTAAATTTTTGCCTTTTATTTACTCATTTTGATTACATTTTTAATTCAAATGATTTTTGAATATTCTGTTAAAATTGTTTTTGTTTTGTTTTGTTTTTTCTTAATCATCTTAACTTTGTTGTTGTCATTTGCTGATCTTGTGTGGGTGTGTTTACCTATTATTTTGCATTATTTTGTCATTGAAAATCCCTGTAGGGCTTAAAAGTATATCTTTTTTATTAGATTATCATTTGTTTTATGCAATCAGTATGACAATTAACAAATTTTGACCTCGAACTTGAAGGTTTGTGAAGAGAAATAGTAAATTCCAAAATACATGGGCACACATTTCAACCTTTCCTCTCGAGCCGACCCTGATATGCATTATGGCGGATCTCTGCAGTCTTCGATTTTAATAAACCCAATGATTCTGAAATAACAATCATGGACTTTTATCCTTGAACTGCCGTTGCATTTCTATGCTGTTTGGTGGTCTTTTTGTTCTTCTAGCCTTAATTAGATAGAAATTTATGGTAACAGCATTACTTTGACATTATGGGGAATTTTTTTCACAGGTGTCATGTGAATAAAATCAGCTTAAGATAAGACATAAGTTTCCCCTCTGTGCTTTCAATTCGTGAAGTAAGTTGTTGCCTTGATGACTTAAGTTCTAGCCGTGCTTTCATCTTGTGCAAAGCAGAGGTTTAGGGCATGAACATTTCAAGTCCAAAATCAAATATTATTTTATCCCCAAAATACTGCGATAATGACAAAATATTGTGCATAGTATGATTGATGGCAAAAGAGAAATAAATTTATAAGGTCCAACGCAATCTGAACCATCCTGTCAAGTTTCAAGAATGTCTAAAAGATGATTTCAGAGGTACCGGTCAAACTATGCGAGAATATATTTTGAAATGCGCTGTAGTAAGAAATGAACGATCGCCGAGTTTAGACTCCCAGTTAAACAAATTTTGAAGTCTTATATTTATACTCTGTAAGGCTGTCATGATGGAAAAATATTCACCTTCTTATGGTTTAACCTGGTTACAGTTATGGACCTAACATTGTAGTCTGACTTACTTACTGTCTGTTATGCCTGCCGGCATGTGGGGCAGCAACGAAAGATACCCACTTCTCTCTATCCTGGGCCAGACTTTGGATTGAATGCCAAGTTTGGTTCATGGCTCTCGGGTCACCTTCAACAGTTCTCCTCCAGGTGGTTTTAAGTCTCCCTCTGCCTCTTTTTCCATCGGGTGTCCAGAATATTGCTCTCCTAGAGATGTCATTCTGCTCTCTTCTCAGAACTTTGCCTATCCATCTAAATCTCCTTTGGAGGATAATGGTCTCCATGTCTTTCTGATGGCATTTTTGAAGGAGATCTTCATTTGAAATTGTATTACGCCAAAAGATTCTTAGGATTCTTCTGAGGTTTTTGGTATGGAAGGTGGGAAGGTAGTCTAACTTAGTTGGACTTTTTTCTTGATTTTGGCACTTGATGATGTTTAAGAGGCTGAGGTCAGTGATTTGACGACAATGGAAATCTCACTTCTCCTCCACTTTATTTATTGCGGCTTGTCAGCCTGAATGGCTTATTTCTACGAAAAGCTGCGATATATAAAAAAAACAACTCAGGTGCATCTTGTGTGCAGATGTGCTGCGCTTTGTCATGCAAGATTTACACTAACCAATTTTTGAAGAAACTGGTTACTGAGCTTCTCATTCCAAGTATGATCAGACTTGAACCCAGGACCTACACTCCTGGTAAACTCCTCTTATGTTATCTTTATTCTTTTCATCTTTCAAATCCCCGATTCTGTGTGAACTCGAGTTGTGCATTGTGGCACCAAAAGCAGGTACGGGCACATAAGTAAGATAAATTAGTATTTGACTCATTCTCAAAAGGTGGACTGTGAAGGAGAGCCCCTTTAACAGTTAAAAAATAAGGCTTTAGACTATGAGCACACTCAAGCCATTAAAACCACATTTAAATATAACATTCAGGATATAATAGAGACAATTTTAAGCATATAGACCTTCAACTTTTCTATTGTTGGTTAAAAGAAAGAGCCACACCTCCACCATTTTCCTGTTAATTTTGTTGCACTGAATAGGTGGTTCAATTGACGAGTTAAAAAAATGGGACTGATCAATTGAATTATGTGCCATTTGTGTTTATCACATTGGTGAGGATCAATTGGTAGTTTTAAGACCTTTTTAACCATTAAATCTAAATTTGGAATCCTGTTTAAGGTGTTTGAAATTGCACGTTCAGACGTCATGGGCTGTGTCATATCCTGGCCCATTTTCATCGTCGTATTTGACTTATTAATTTGCCTTATTGTATATGTTTGTAATGTGTTGTGTCTTGAAAAAGTGGATTGGATTGTTTTCCGTTTTTTAAGCTATTGTCAAAACCTGGCATATCTGGGGGGTTGGAGGGGGGGTTTGTGTGATGTTTATTTCCTTTTCTTATCCTTTTCTTTTCCCTTAGACATTTCCCTTCCCCTTCCTCGGCAATGAGATTAAACTAAGAACTGGACAGTCTTTATTTCAAATTTTGTAATTTATGTCCACAGATCTTATAATGACAGTGGCGTCCTGAATCCTCATGAGGCAGAAGATGAATATGCTGGATTGATGTCAAAGAAGGAGAAAGATTGGATCATCAAAATACAGTTGATTCAGTTGCAGACGGAGAATCCCTACCTTGATGACTATTATTACACCGTAGGAGTTATTGTTTTGCTTAAGTAGTTTGATTCATTGTTTTTTAATTTCTGTTTTATCTTTTTTTTAAACGAAGCCCAGTGCATCCTTGATGTTTTTCGGCTCTTCGTGGAGAAAGAAGACGTTTGTTAGCCTGAATGTTAAAGTAAGGGGAGGGGTGTCTGTCATCTCTTACGGTATGCATGATTTGCTGCCAACGGGCCGATCGTACTCTCCTCCCCGGCTTGGTGAGTCCTTGGATCCCTTGCATGATGTCTGCTACCTTTGTCTCTTGCAACCTGCATGGATAGATGGTAATGGTCTTGTTCTGTCGTCTTCCTTTGCATAAAGTGATCAGGAACGGGCATGGGAAGGCTTCTTCTTTCCATGGATCCCCTTATTTGGGTTCTAGGATCCTGACATGATCAGTGTAAGAAGTGCCAGATGTCAGATCTCCTGGTGCGTCTGGTATAAGGCTAGAGTGGGAGCTTCCCCTTTTGTCTGTCCCATGCCTTCTGTCAGGCTCATGTTTGTCTCTTCGGAATGGCAGGGATTTTGCTTGTGATCATCCTGAATTGTGTGCACTGCATGACTTTAAGATACAGTAAAGTAACTTGTTATTTAGATAGGCTAAGTACTTTTGTATGCAAAGGGTGGTAGAAAATCCTGAATACGCTTGTCTTCTCTATGTGGAGTGATCTTCCATGTTTCCTACGGCATTGATTGAAAACTTTTGACCTGTATGATCCCTGGTGAATGTATCAAAGGTGGGGTAGTTGTTTTATGTTGTCATTCTGTGATTATTTGATTGTAATATATTGGAGCGATGCCTCATGGGTGTTGTTGGTTTTTTTTTTGACGGAAAGCATGTGGAGGTCTGGAATTTTTTTTCTTTTTTGGCTTGGTTTGGGAACACTGTATTTCCGAAAAAGTTAAGAACTCATATGTTTCAGGGCTGTTATGTTGAATGAATTGTTTGTGCTAATCTGTTACTTTCCATTTATTTATATAATGTATGCATTTAAATCATTGTGTTTTTTTTATAAAGCACATTGAACCTATTCATTTAATGGGATAATGTTTATTATTATTATGTTATTATTATTATTATTATTATTATTATTATTGTAAGTAATTGAAAGTAATTACCACATTTCAAGACTTACACATCCGTTGTGTTTTTTTCTTTTGTTTAGTATTATACCATAAAAAAGAAGGCTGCGTCTACCAGTAACCAAAACGATGGAACAGCTGTCCAAGGAATGAAAGGACTGGAGCTTCTCATTCCAAGCATGACCAAACTTGAACCCAGGACCTACACTCCTGGTAAATTCCTCTTATGTTATTTTTATTCTTTTCATCTTTCAAATCCCCGATTCTGTGTGAACTCAAGTTGTGCATTGTGGCACCAAAAGCAGGTATGAGCACAGGAGTAAGATAAATTAGTATTTTGAAGGGTCCAGAGCTGATCGTGTCTCTCCAGCATGCTCTAGCCCTTAACGCTTAATCTACCAATCCGCTCAAACCTGCTTCTTTTCTTAAAGTGGTCTCTCTTGCCCACTCAAAGTGAAAGTAGACACATACGATGATAGGAAGAGGCTGCTTGAACTGCTATAAGTGTCTAGATCATAAAATAGAGCGAGAAAGTAAACATTTATACTCGAACTGCCTGTGCTTTCAAGGATGGCCTCTCAAAGATGAAATCTTGTTGAAGGCATATTTGATTTCATGGGAAATTTAATGTCAGAAAACGGTTCATCTGATACTGATTCTGATTTATCATTCAAGGAGGTTTCAGATTCTGATGCTGAATCTTACTAAGAAGTATGCTGAAGAGGATACTAGATCTAGTTTAGACCTGTACCTGATCTAGACCTATAAATCAATTTTTTTAAAGGACGTTTTATAAACTGCAGTTTTTTCATCAATATGATGTGAAAATTTGAAGGCAATTGTTTGAAAAATGAAGTTTTGATGAATATTTTAGTATGCTGGTCATTTGGCCGAAAATAACTTGGTAGATTAAGTGTTAACCTCACGTTGTCAGCATCGTGTCCTTAGGTCAAGGAGCTTACTTTGCTTACTTTTTTTGTCTGTGTATGCATCAGGGATGTACCTATCAGATTTTTTTCTGATGTCAGAATTTTTCACACCCGTAAAGTAAATACTCGCTTAAATTTCTTTCATATTTGCCTGTATGATTTATTTACACCTCTCCATTATGTTATTACTAGGCGATATTTCAAAATTTAAAAAAATTTGTTCTTGCATTTACATCACTGATGTGTGAGTACCTATCAGAAGGCAGCGAAAGATCTAGATGATTTTTGAAAACTACAAGTCGCACCTGCTGATTTTTAAAAGGCAGACAATTTTTCCCAATGATAAGTCCCGCCAGTCTAGAAGTCTCAGGACTCTCATGAATAAAGATACCGGTAGACAACTCGTGGCATTATCTTTTGAAGCTCGATTTGTTACATACTCAATGACATACATAAAGTATATTGTAAACTACAAATGTCAACCCAGCATTGACAGAGTACACATTATGAACACCAGACAGTGTAAATTCTATACAGCGCCATCTATTATTCTTTAATACTCCAGATATAAACAATTTGTTCTAGTGGACATTTTACTCTTGAGTCTATTGATTTACAATCAATCAAAAGAAATATTTTAAAAATCCCAACATAAGCTGCACTTGACTATTAGCTGCAGGGTGAATAGCTGGACAAAAGGGTATCAATTTATAATCCAAAAATTACGGTTCTTATATTGCTAGGTTGAATTGCTTAACAGAGCTCCTCTTTATGTTCCTATGGGCGCGCACATTGATAGGAGTGATTTGATTTAGGAGATTGAAGTTGGTGGACAAAGAGCAGAATGTCCTGCACATTTTGAACATTTGGGTACCAGAATTGAAGGCAACAAGCGAACAGCAGTAGCAACCTCACGAATGAAAGAATTGAATAACCTGTGGAAAGGACAGAGGAAAACATTAGTCAGAAATAAGAAGACGGACAGCAATAGCAATTGCACAGATGAAAGAATTAGATAACCTTTGGAAAGGACAGAGTAAAAAGACGAAGTTGAAAATTGTAAGAATGTGCATTTTCCCTCACTGCCATATATGGGTGTGAAAGCTGACCCCTGACAAGAGTTGATGACAAAAAAAAAAATGAGATTTTTAAAAACTGAAATGCTATAGAAAATTCCTTTGAATACAATGGACAGCAAAAGTAAGAAAGGAGAACATTTAAAAAGAATTGGAAATAGAAAAGAACTTGCTGATTAACACCAAAAAGAGGTCAAGGCTGAGTTGCTTTGGGCACTAGAAAAGGCACGTGTCCCTGGAGAGGCACGTAATGGAGGCAAAACTAAAGAGGAAGAGAAAAAAAAAAAAGGTAAGCCAACTAATGGCTGAAAATTGGACCCACAGAGGCCAGACAACAAACACCAGGGTATTTATACTTGTTAACCTCTACAATTTCTCCCTTTACAATAGTTGGCTGATATTTTTCTTCTTTCTAACATAGGTAGACATGGTCTTATTGATATACTACTGGACCAATACCATATCAATCAAAGCAGACGAACAACAAGACAGTCAGACGATCAAACTTACACCATACAAAGTGTAAATTGAGAGCATTGACCGACTTATCCTGCTTTTTGTGTTTACCAATGAAGCATGACCAACAACATGCTTTTAATAAAATAAAAAAGAGAAAAAAAAAAGGAAAAAAGAAAAAAAGATGAGATTTAAAATCTTTTGACGAAATTTGAGGGAGCCAACGTCAACCAATGACACTTGGATAAAGTGAATGAGTGAGGGAGTTGAGAAAATGTAACAATGTAGGGTCTACCTCTGTGCAGGGACACAGGTTTCAAATCTCATCTTTTCTTCTTTTTCCTTTTTTTTTTTTCTTTTTTCTAAGCATGTTGTTTGTCATGCTGTTTCTGATTTCAGAATTTGTCACATCCTTAAAGTAAAAGTTTTCGCGACATTTTTTCACATTTGCCAGTGTGATTTATTTTTAATTCTCTGTTGTATTGTTACCAGGCAATATTTCAGATTACTTTTTTTCATCTTGCATTTATATCCCTGTTTATTTGATGATTTAGAAAAACTTCATCTTGAAATTAATTTGCTGACTGAATTGATATGATAGTGAACAAATTCATTTTTGACTTTCTCTAGGTGTTAACTGTATCTGAAGGACGTTTTTTGCATGTCTGTCATTCGTTCATTTATCTTGTATTGAAGAAGGAAAGGAACAGTTCACAGATAAACTCACCTCACTTTTAAAACTTTGTCTCTTACCAGCTCAATTTGAAGGCTCCTTGGGACGTCTGACAGCAGCAAGTGTACACAACCCAAGGCAAATTATTGACGTATGTCGAAACGTTTCTCCAACTAATGAAGAGTCTGGGCAGAAGAGTGTAAGCAAAGAACTCAGGAGATACAGACAACTCTTAATGGACATAGAAAAGGTACTGTTTCATGGTGCAATGAACAACTGCTCATATATCATGTTTGGTCTTTATTTTCAACACTGCATGGCTACCTGAGCTCTGGAAATTTTGTTAAATGTGGATTGTTTTGATGGTCACGTGACTTTTATTTAAAGTTTGCAGTCTTTTTATAGTATAATAATCATTTGTGTCAAAAAGGTTTTACTTTGTAAATGAATGTGTGTGTGTGTGTCTCTCTCTCTTTCTGTCTGTCTGTCTGTCTGTCTCTGTCTCTGTTTCTGTCTCTGTCTCTCTCTGTCTCTCTCTCTCTCTCTCTCTCTCTCTCTCTCTCTCTCTCTCTCTCTCTCTCTCTCTCTCT